>JBAMBQ010003919.1:0-32067 GCA_037044495.1 Stegana nigrithorax
ATAGATGATGCGCAAGCGGATGCGAGTATGCTTGTGTGGTCTGGAAGTACTGCTGATGTTGCTGACGATGTCGCACTACGCGAGGACACTCGACGGGCAAGCGAGGATCCATGAACGAGGTCTTCCGATTATTGTGATCAATGAAGAACTGTTTGCCGGACTGATCGAGTTTTGTTTCCCAGCACGATGGCAATTCCTGGTTGGCCTGTGCGAATGTGTTGATCAGGGCGACCAAGTCTTTATTGTATTGGTAACGCTGGAAACATTGTGGATCGCGACGAATCCGAATGACCATGTGCTTCAAAGCGGCATTGCGATTGTATATGGCAAGCGCAGCTTCGTTTGTGTGCAACATTGAGTAAAAATCAAGACGGCATAGCATAAGCAAAGCTGGATGCACAGCCAAGTTCATAGATTGCATATCATTACTGCTCCCGGGCATCGCAGCATTAGCTTCGCCGGCAGCCGGATGCGGGCTATTGTTGTTAAGTAGCAGCGTGTGACCGTTGCTATAATGCGGCAATTGCTCCAGAACTAAGGAATTGTCATTGTTGCCGGACGCCATGCCCGCACCGGCACTTGCCGTATCGGCGTCGGCCGCACCTAGACAAAGCCGATTGTCATTGGTTATTGTACGTCGAATGGACTGATAACGGCGATGGAGCTGCTGTCGATGGTGCTGCTCGCGACCGGCAGGGCCGTTTATGGTCGCTGTGCCGTTGGTGCCTGGCCGCTGCCATGAGGTTGTGCGCGTTGTGTGATCAATGTAAAAGATGCGGCCATGACTATCCATGCGCGCTTCCCAAGCTGGTGGCAGTGGCAGCTCGTGAACGTTGCTCTCTATAACATCGTTGTATATGCTGCTGTTCCGCATTAAGTCGCCGACCGCAGCAGTGCCTCTTTCTGGTATGGAAGGCAGTCTGGTGCTTGTTATGTGGACATCATCATCTTCCACGAGGTCAGTGCCATCTGCCTCGCCCGTCACAATGGACGAAGCTGAGGAGCCTAGTTGCACTATGCCAGCTGTTCGTATACTTTGTTCAGTCGCCGCGGCATCAGCTGAGCCATCACCAGAACCACAAACTGAAGGTGCTGGCGACGAAGACGGTGTTTGCAGGCAGCCTAACCCAAATTGACTAGAGTGAGCGCCGCTAATGTTGGCTGTGGCCAGAGCGCCGCGCATAAAAAAATCAGATGCGGCGCAGTCGTTGTTGGCAGTGACTATTTGTAGACGTGTATTACGCCGAGCATGATGAGTGGGCGTCTGTGGGCAGACGGCAGCAGCACCGCCACTGGCGCCAACACCACCTCCCACACGCTTCAACATGCGCTGCTGTGGCCGCACATGTGACGGTGTTGCGCCAGCATGCAATTCGACAATGTTCCCGCCGACACCACGACCCCGCGTCGGAGAATGAGAGTCAGGGCTCAGACTGAAATCAAGCGGCGAAGCACTACGCGTCGAACATCCAGAAGGCGGACTACGTTGACGCTTTGGTGAAAGCAACAGGCGCGGCGGCGACGATGACGAGCTGCCGCCTTCTCGGATTGTGCCCGCTGCAGTCGTACCAGCACCTTTTTTACCTTTGGACAGCACCCGAGTCAAGGGCCGGTGTTGGCGAAGATGAGGAAACTGTTGAATAACCGAGCTATCGCCTCCGGATGTAGTACACTCATTTAACGGGAATGTAGGAAAATTATAAGTATCTGTAGCTGGCACCTTTCTAGTGCTAATCGTGTTGATGTAACTGTCGGGTCCAATCTTCTTTTTAATGAGCGGCTTAAGGCGCATTGGTGTTAGATTGCCACTGTTGACAGGAGGTGGACTCCGGCTGGCGTCGTTAAGCAAACGTAATGGTGAGTTGTTATTGCTGCTGGTGCCACTGCTGAAGTTGCTGAAACCTTCCAGTCTTTCGTCCGAATCGAGTATGTCGAATTTGAAGATATCGCCTTGAAGCTTAAAGTCGCGTCCCACAGCGCGTGGCGGCCATGAGCGCTCTAAAGGGCGATGATGGGGCTGCCGTAAAAAAATTTGCCGACGATGCACAAGTGGTGAAGCAGTTGCTGCGCCGATAAATTGTGATGTTTTGGCTACATCTGCGCTAGCCTGAAGGGCCGCCGCTGCGCCAAGTAGACTCTCAACAGCAGCCGTTTCTTCGTCTTCTTCTCCATCTTCTTTTTCCTCGTCAAGCGTAAGAGCATTTGCCAATGTCACTTCACATACCATTTCAGCCGGCACCGTTTCATAGCATTCGTGTGCTATCCATAGATTAGCAGTGTCTTCAGCAGCATTTCCTAGTCCAGAACTCGCACCACAAAGACTTCCACTAACACCCGACATAGAAAACGATGGCGAGCTGCTGCTGGGAGATGTGGCGATCCCTGTGATTGACTGCAAAAGGGGCTTCGCTTTCTTCTTCGAGCCGGTCAGTGGCATGGCTCCACTGTTCTGCGGCGAAAGTGTCCAGGATTTCCGACGGGCACCACCACCGACACTGCCAATGCCTTCATTATGCGAGCTAATAGAAGACAGCGAAGAGCTTGGCGATGTTGTCTGTGTCTCACAGGATTTGGTAGTGAGCAAAGTTGGCTTTTTTTTTTGTTCGGCATCTACGGTTAAAATCATTGTTTCGTGATTTTATTAGTCTTTTAGTGCTGTATGAACGGTTGCAGATTAATTAATTTAAACACAAAAAAAAATTCAAAAACTAAAAACCTGAACTTACTTTTGCTGTACTTTTTTCTCATAACCATAAGGACAGCATCATTCGAGTCCATTTTTGCCTGCAGATTATTCGTTGTGAGTAAATCTTTCTGAGTTGTGCACAACACAGGCAACGAACACGCGCCCTCTAGATCCTCGTGCTCATTACACACCGCATTCGATGTTTCGTCAAAGGTTACGTTTTCAGCCACCCTTGTATTAACTCTGACGTCATTTGACAACTGAAGCGCACTTTCAAATGCTAATTTCAGTTCATTTTCAGCATCATTTGCAGTTTCATAGTCGAGATACTTGTCATCACCATCTTTGCACTTATTCAGTGTGGATTCCACTGCATCTTCTTGGTCGATGCCGCCACTTTTAAATTGTATCGTCTCTTCGTCGTTGGCATCTAGCACCGCCAGAGCTCCAGCAGCTCCCTCATTTAAACCAGTTGCAAACATCATGGAGATGATGGCTCTTCCATATCTTTTCCACTCTTTCTGCCAATACAATTATGCATTTACCACTCGACCACACTTACCTCTTCACTTTTTAACGTTTTCAACTCACTTTATGCTGGTTTATTTTTATTTATGCATCTGTCATCACTGTAACTAAATACTTGTCCCGATCTTTTGTAAAACTTGGAATGCAACTAAGGTTTCGCTTTAATTTAGGATTAACTAAACTTAAAAAGTTTTCTCATCTTCCTTTTAATGTTTGCTACAATTTTCTCTGCTGTTATTACCTCATAGTATAGGACTAGTGCTTACATAGTGAGTGGTGGGGGTAAGACGCGGTTGAAGCTCTTAGGGTTGCCACGTCGCAAAACTGTGTCCAGTCGCCGGTGAGTACCCTAGCTGACTTCTACCGGACCGGACCCGCGAAGCAGGATGTTACAATTAGGTACCACTGTTTCAGTGTTGTTGATGAGGAAAAGATTTTGCAGAGCAAGAAGCCATTCTTTTTCACTCTTATACACTATAAGTGCTATAACAAGTACACGGCACGGAAAATAGGAGTAAATGTAACTAAAATACTCATTAAGGAAGCTTTAATAAATAGCAAATTCAAAAGCAACAGCATTTGTTTTAAGACTTAACCTCTTTTTATTGTTGTTTACAGCACTCTGCTGTAAATAATTGCGTTTTTAAGATAAAATTTTTATGAAAACACCTGCCTAGACAACTCTCCTATAACTTCTCAAGTTTATACGGACATTTTTTGGACTATTGTTGTTGATGAATCAGTTTAAGAATGTTCATGCGTGAGTACGGGAATGTTTGTGTTAAATTGTTTTGTCAATAATTTAACAAATGCACTTGAAAAAATTGAACAAATAAGTGTAGCGATATATATAAGCCAGAGGATTAAAAAATAAATTGGAATGCTATTTGACTTCATTTAAAAACGATTAACAATAACTGAATTATGCACAAAATGGTCAAATTATTCTTCATGCATTGTTCTTTCTGTTATCGTTTACAATAGGAAATTTGTTTTTTTTTTTTTTTTTGTGGCCAGATTTTATCATTTTTTAAGGGCGGCTGCCACAAAACAAAATGCAAAAAAGCCACCAGCCATAAATCTGGCGACATTTTAACATTTTTAGCCACAAATGATTTTTTTCTCACATAATCGATACTAAAATGTGTCATTTATCTGAAGTCATCTTGTAACTTTTTTATTTCAAATATTCAATATTATGCTGTTGAATTGAATGCCAGGGTATTCTTATAATGGACTATATGTATGCCCCTAAGGCCTAGTAAACTGAATAAAAGAATACATAGAGCACATTAAAAACCCGAAACGATGTATCGATAACAAATTCATGTGAAATTAAGAAAAATGGGCTTAAACAACAACAACAACAAGCCCCAGTTGGTATTTTATATATAATATTAATAGCACTGGTTTGACAAATAAATTTGGAGTTTTGAGAATTGCCATCTTAATAATTCAAAAATAATTTAAATACCAGTTACTATAAATCCGTACAAAATTGTTTTTTTTTTCCTTAAAGAATAATTTTAAGTTAATTTGTGTTCAGCGATTAACGAATTATTTCATACATTTTATTTATTATGAGTAATGACTCAGTCAGTATGAAAATAACTGCGAGCAAACGAACTGGTGAACCTAACGAAAAACCAGTTCGTTCATGAACTACGCAACTCTAACGTAAATGTGAATAAAAAAAGCTCAAAAATCAGCAAGGCTACACTTGTCGGCGTTTTACACGATTTTATTTGTAGTATATTGACATTTATCGGGAGAAGGATAGCATTATGGCTACAGTAACAGGCGAAATATCGAAAAAGTAAGTTATTAAAAAAATCATTTGTTGTTTGTAAGAAATCGCATCAAAAAACCATATTTTAAATGGCAAAAACCGAAAGAACAGTTTGCGTTAAGTTTTTGAGGTTAGATAATCATCTCAATTCAAAATAGCAACTTATGGTGCACGCTTTTTAGGTTTTTACATCTAAAAACAAAGAGAATTATCGTGTTATTAGACATATAGAAGTATGATAATTTGTGTCGTTTAACGGAATTCGCAAACAACATTCAATTTTCTTCAACTTTAGGCATTAACATCGCCTCTTGAAATGCTAGCCACACGCGGCATGCTATTGCTGCGGTTCCGGCAACATGTTACCAAAGCACTGACTAAAGAAGATCGACTCAACACAAGATTTTATCATATGACGTCAACGGTGCTATCGCCAAGCAAACGTACCAAACTGTTGTTCAATTACACTAATTCCGCTTTGGATAGACAATGATAACTTTTGGTTTTCTCTAACTTACAGTGAACTAAAACGTCGCCTGAAAGCCGAACAAAAAGCTAAAGAAAAGGCTGATAAAGAAGCAACCAAAGTGGCGGCTGCAGTTAGCGAAAACTCTGCAACTAACAAAAAGAAAACAAACATTATTGACGATGAAGAAATTTCGCCAAATGAATACTTCAAACTTCGTTCAACCGCTGTTGCTGATTTAAAAAAATCGCCCGATAGTCACCCATATCCACATAAATTTCACGTAAGTATTTCGCTTGAGGGCTTTATTGAAACATACTCACACCTTAAGGAGGCCGAAACACTCGAAGATGTGAACGTTAGCGTAGCGGGACGCATACATGCAATGCGTGAGTCCGGCGCCAAACTAATTTTCTATGATTTGCGTGGCGAGGGCGTTAAATTACAAGTAATGGCCAGCGCAAGATCCTATAAGAACGAAGTAGACTTCGAGTTGGATCTCAATAAATTGCGTCGCGGCGACATAATTGGCGTGGTAGGTCATCCCGGTAAAACCAAGAAGGGTGAGCTATCAATTATGCCAACAGAGATAAAACTGCTTTCGCCATGTCTGCATATGCTACCACATTTGCACTTCGGTTTGAAGGATAAGGAAACACGATACCGGCAACGATATCTTGATCTGATCTTAAATAACCGCGTGCGGGAAATTTTCCAAACACGCGCTAAGGTAAGTTTGGATGTTCATTTTGGTCTGTGAAGTTGGGTTTGTAACAGTTTTAATGTGATTTTCAGGTCATTTCCTATATTCGCCAGTTTCTGGACCGTATGGGCTTTCTGGAAATAGAGACGCCAATGATGAATATGATCGCAGGCGGCGCAACTGCCAAACCATTTGTCACGCATCACAATGAACTTAAAATGGATCTTTTCATGCGCATTGCACCTGAATTGTATCACAAAATGCTCGTGGTTGGTGGACTGGATCGCGTATACGAGATTGGCCGTCAATTTCGTAATGAGGGCATTGATCTTACACATAATCCAGAGTTTACGACATGCGAATTTTATATGGCATATGCCGATTTTCACGATCTTATTGATATTACTGAGCAAATGGTTTCGGGAATGGTGAAAGCCATACATGGCACTTTCAAAATAAAGTATCATCCAGATGGTCCTGAAGGTCCAGAGGAGGAAATTGATTTCACTCCACCATTTCGACGTGTTTCGATGATTGAAACTCTTGAGGACACACTGAAAGTTAAATTTCCGGCACCAGATACGTTTCATACTAAAGAGACGAATGAGTTCCTGTCACAGTTATGTGCAAAGCATCAGGTCGAATGTCCGGCACCACGTACTACAGCTCGTTTGCTGGACAAGCTAGTCGGCGAGTTCATAGAGGAATCGTGCGTTAGTCCAACATTTATTTGTGAGCACCCGCAAATTATGTCGCCTCTAGCTAAATATCATCGGAGTAAACCTGGCCTGACTGAGCGTTTTGAATTGTTCGTTATGAAAAAGGAGGTATGCAACGCGTATACGGAACTAAACGATCCGGTTGTACAGCGCGAACGCTTTGAGCAGCAGGCAACCGAAAAAGCGGCTGGCGATGATGAGGCTCAAATGGTTGATGAGAATTTTTGCACCGCACTAGAATACGGTTTGCCACCTACTGGAGGCTGGGGTTTGGGCATTGATCGCCTAACAATGTTCCTCACAGATTCTAATAACATCAAGGTGAATTCTAGACAAATTACTTTTTTCTTCAAATGAATTTCATACTTGCTATTTCAGGAGGTGCTACTGTTTCCTGCTATGAAACCAGAAGATCTAAATCGTACTCAGGGCAATCCCACTGATTCCAGTATAGTCCCAAAATGAAGCCTCCCAATTATGCGTGTACCTATTATATTGTAATTGCATTCAACGTTTTATTGAAAACTCAATTTAAATTTGATTACTTCATTGGAATTTTTTTTAACATACAGTCCGGCATTAATTTTTTAAAGTGATAAAACAATCGTTTTACCTTAAAAATTTTCTGTTGGCGGGCCCTCATCGAAACGAAGTTGGCATTTGTTAGTGTTGTGCGACCAGTTACCAATAAATAACAATTGTTTTTCACACACAATCCAAAAGTTTTGTATATTTTCATGAAAATTATATAAACTAGATGCGATATTAAAATAGGATTTATACTACTGAACTGTAATATTATATAATTACATTTCTAAATTATCGACTTTAAGTCTGGCTCATAAAATATTAGGACAAATTTCAAACATATTTGCAAAAATAAAACAAATACCTTGTAAACTAATCGTTGTTTAAAAAAAATGTTAATTTGCAGTTTAGTCGGCAATATTTGTATATACAATTATTTTGTTTAGACTCAACATTCAGTCATTTGATACATTCGAAATATTTAAAGATCTACTTAAAAACTGAACTTCATCGCGATAGTATAAATTATATTTAATATATCTGTATAAATTTAGGTATTTGATGGTATACGTATTTCCTTAAATTCCGGGGCGTTTTCGGGCCGCTTGTAGATTTTACCATATTTCTGCATATAGAGTTTAATATAATCTCTTGTTTTGTGCTTGACTGAATCATTTACAACAAGCATTTGGCCAATAGATTCACAATACTTCAATTCTTTAGTCATAATGTAATGAGTTAACTGCATATAAAAAAATTATTTGTTAGATTTAAGAAATGTTTATCCATAATCGTGACTTACTCTTCGTGCCAAGTGATAGAAATCACAGTCGTTGGTTATGCGTCCACGTTGACAGCTTTCCTTTCGATATGGCTTTAAGTATTCCACAATAATCCTCGCGACATCGCTTCGGAATTTTTCCTTAACGCTTGAACTGATATGACTACATTTAAAAATTTAAAAAAAAAAAAAAAAAATTACATCAATCATTGTGACTCCGAAAATAATGCGGTAAAAATTCGATTTAAAAAAAAAAAAACTAGACCATTTCCTGTCGAAGTATCCTGACATTACTGATAAAATATCCCAGTACTCACTGAATCTGGATCACACAATGATGCTTACCTTCGCCGTTTTTCCGCACGTTCGAGGCGTCGTCGTTTATGTTCAACAGCTGAGGAGCGATCTTGCACCGCTAGGTTGGCCGTTTTATTGGACTCCATGCTTGAAGTAGATGCTGATGCCGGTTCCACTTTAGCTTCCAAGCA
Source organism: Stegana nigrithorax (assembly GCA_037044495.1). Taxonomy (NCBI): domain Eukaryota; kingdom Metazoa; phylum Arthropoda; class Insecta; order Diptera; family Drosophilidae; genus Stegana; species Stegana nigrithorax. Next base: position 8,689 of record JBAMBQ010003919.1, read on the forward strand.
CATAGTTGGTAGTGGTAATGTTCTTAACTTGGTTGTGGCTGCCTTACTGGTGCTCGGCTCCAAACTCAATGGAGGAAGTGGCAATTGTCGTTTTAAATGACGCCGATTATTTAGAACATCTACCTCATCGACCATTTTATCGCCCTGCACAATAACATCAATTAGCGGGCTTTGGTTGCAGTCCTCAACTTCAGATGCTTCATCTGAGGAGTACAGATAGTCCTGTATGGGGAGTGAGGCATACGAAGAGATCTCACTCGAAACATTGGTTGATTTAGCTGGTGTTGTTGGTGTGGATAGCTGAGGAGTGAGACCCAACTCACTGCGTCGTCGTCGGAAGACTTCTTTTCGCCGTCGTATTTTTTCCTTGTTCTCTTTGTACTTGCGCGCCTCTAGTTGATTGTAGACACGGTCCTCTTCCCGTCGTGGACTTATCTCTCTCACCGATACAAGACGTTCGTAACGCTTTCGTCGTCGTTCCTTTATTTTCTCGCGAATATACTCACGTAACTGTTCCGGCCTTAAGCTGGACGCAAATTCTCCATCAATGTCCACCAAGCAAATATCGCTGCTACCGCTTTCATCGCTTTGGCTGCCAGTACCAGTATCTGAAGACTCGCTATCCGAAGTCTGTGCACTTTTGATTTGCTCTGCCGTAGGTGGTTCCCATTGGGCGATGCGTTTGTTAAGATCCATGTAGTAGATATAGCCATCCGGTGTGATAGCAAATATCCATGATGGTGGGAGATTTTTAGCTGCTTCTGGCAGTTCATAATGTGCCGGATCGCACGACTGTATTGGTGGAGCTGGCTGCATTTCGCCGCATCTGGGTGGATGAGGCACAAGGTGCCCGTCAGTATTAAAGAATTCACCAGTTTCAATATTCTCAGAAGCCGGCATATATTGCGGGTCATATGTTAACGGATCCAGTCCAAAGTAGTGACACTTTATATCAAATATACGTCGCTCTTCAGCCATGCGCTTCTCAGCTTCTCGCGCCACCTTAAATTCAAGATAAACAGAATCAAACAAATTTCAGCAACGTCAGTTTCAGGGGTTAAGGCTTACCTTTCGTTCGAACATTTCGCGATGTACCTCCTTGGGCAGATACTTATTTCGGCTATCAGATTGAAATGTAGACACAGGTCCTTCAGCGCGTCGGCGGGAATCAGATTTGTAGCCACCGCTAGAACTCGGGCCAAAGCTGCCACTTGTTGCATGACGTGTTTCCTTAGGGTTACCGTTACCAGTAACCAAACTTTGAACCACATTGTTGGCAACTACACTTGGCTTTAAATAGCGGCTAGAGGTAACTCTACCAAAGCGATCTCGTTTGTAACGATCAAGAGTTTCGAGCGGAGTAGCGGTCAGGTTGTTGGTCAAGTTGCCGCCGACGCTGTCACTCTGCCGATTTGCTTCGCGTTCATGCTCTTTCATTTGTTCAATGCGTTCGCGTTTTGGTATACGGAAAATCTCTGGTAGACCATCCCACTTGGCCATCAGTGTTTCAACTCGCTTTTGTATTTTGGCTTTCTCCATATCCACGAGTTCTGTACCTTGCCCTTCTTTTATTGCCGTTTCATTTTTGTTCATCGGATCGTCTATTGTATCTAAGGGAGCAACAGATAATCCGCTATTGCTTTTCACAATTGCACTCCAGCTCTTTACTGTCTGGTAGATTTTGCTATCAGTTAGCACTGTTTTGTTATGTATGGGTAGACTTTCGAGCGCTTCCAAGAGAGCGTAACGAAGCTCTAATTCGCTGCCGTTTTCATTCATCCAACCGTGTAGTAACCGCAAACCATGATAGTCCAGGAATAAACGCCGACAAGGTAATTCCCCGTGTCGCAATATATCGAGTAAACGAAGACGAGTTGGAACGAGCTTAGCACGCACCATCAACCGAGAGAGGCGCAGTGTGTTTGACTGATTTTTAAGACCTGAGCGGCTGAGTATGTTTACTTCTTGCTCAACATCAGGATCTTCTAAGAAACACATGGCTCGTTGGTTATTCTCAGATTGATTGTTCGCTTGGGCACCTTCAGCCAATAAACGGTTCCACTTATATCCTTTGTTGCCGCCTCGTTCTCGAACACGTTCCTTGTCGTGTTTATGTTGTTGTGGTGTTTTATGTTGACCATCTTTAAGCTTTTTGGCGCGCGCCTTATTTGGTATCTTACTTATTTTTGTTTTAGAAACATCATCATCGCCTGTGGATGCATAATTACTATTCTTTTTCGACTTGGAGGCCCCTTTCTCTTTCATCTTTCGACTTGGACCATTAACATCTTCGTCTCCACTGCTCTCCAAACTATCATCTTCACCACCGCTACTATCAAGATGCTCGCCATCGCTCGCATAGCTGTCTTCATCATCTTCGGATGATGGCTTCTCTCCAATCCAGCCACGACAATGTACAGCCTCGCAAAAACAAGGCTGTGCATCTCTTCCATAGCGTTGATACTGGTAATCAAATGTTATCTCCTCACCTGGCATTATCGTTTTACGACTAAAAAAGCCGATACGTAGCTCACCATTAACTGTCCATTTCTGCGTCTCGGCATTGGGATCGCAAGAGTGATTAATAAAACGCGATATGTTGCCTTTGATTGTGGCGTCGATAATAGCATCTGGACGAAGTGCCATAAAATAATAGTGCCGGTTTTTGTCCTTCGAATAGACATATTGGCGCCTCTCGAATTCCTCGTTGTCAATAACCTCACCTACATACTCCATGACAAAATCACCGGGCAAAATTTGCACCTCGGCCACTATTCCACAGCCTTTTTTCTCAGTTCGAAAAACCCGACAAGGAGAACATAACTGCTTCTGAAATCGATTATTTGTACATCGCTCCCGATTACTGCATTGAGGACCGCATTCAATCATCAGCATGCGATTGATGCAACCCTCGCCACAGCCCCACTGTCCATTCGATTCTTCCTCAGAAGTTAGAAAACACTCGCATTGCATATCAACTGTCTCCTTGCTGACCATGCGATTGCATTTATAGATGTTCTCACGTATCATGTGGAATGTATTCAGACGCTCTGACTTAAGGAACTTTTCATTGATCAGCTCGATTTGAGCTAACTCAATGAGCTGCTGATCGATGCTGTATGACACGGTGCATTCGCCATCGCGCACAACACCGCGGCCAACAAGCGCTTTGGGTGCCTGAGGCTTTTGCTTGATACGGTGCGAACGTCGCACGCCCGATTCCGAAAAGTCTTTGCGAGTTTGAGTTTGCAAGGGCATTGATACCGGCGGCGGCGTGAGTGGCAAGCAGTCCACAGGTAGTGGTTGTGGTTCTGGTGAATCGGCTGGTGTCTCTAAGTTTCTGACACGCTCAGCGAATTCGTCACTCATGCAGTTCTTCGCCAGTGCGGTTTGTGTCAATTCGCTGTCTATGCTATCATCGTCCATCTTATAATCTCGTTTGAGCAAGTTGACTCCGGCCTCAATGAACTTTTCAATATCCTTGAGTGGATCGGGTGCTTCATCTTCAGGCAGCATTTCTGTACTTGATTGCATTGAAGCTGGTTGGGAGGGTGCTAATGAATGCAATGATGTTATGGGTGAATTGTTACTTTTAGGGTTTGTTTTCAGATCACCTGCGGGCATTCCTTCTAGCACAACATTTGCTTCTTTGTTATTACGCTTGCGTATTCTTTTATTCGAAGACTTATGTGAAGCTGTCGTGGACTTCACTGCATGGCTGGAAACGGAAAATTTGTTGTCATAGCTGCTGCAACTATTTCTATCGATTGTGTTTGAGTTAGCCGAATGCAAATGGGATGAGGACAAAGCCGTCTTCAATCCTCTTTCAATTGGCTCAGCTTTATTGTGTTCCAATTTTTGCGAATTTTTACCTAAAACTTGTCCTTTCTCTGTGCCCACCATGGAATGAGATGTCACTATCGCCGCTTTAGATGTGTCAATCTGTAACTTTGCCGATTGTGAATCTTTCAATTCTTGGTTCTTACTGATCAACTCGTCCTTATTGCTTTTACAGCAAAGGGTACTACTTTTCTGTACCTTATCCTTAAGTTCGTCTGCAAACAACATACTTGTGTTAACATCTTCAGTTACATTCAATTGATTTTCAATCGGTTTCTTTACCCTCTTTTCCTTCTGCTTATGATGTACAATTGATTCGCACCCATAAACAGACGAAGAACATTCTTTATCCGATTCCATAGAAGCAGTCATTTTCGATTCCAATTTACTTGGGCTGGCAATATCTACGGACATTTCTTGACTTGGCATAACAGCCGTTTTTATTATATTTCGATTATTAGTTAATTCGCTATAGTTAGTATTAACCTCTAAAGAGACATTGGATATATCTAATCTAGTACATATTGTATTACGACGATGTTTAATTTGTGAGCTTTTAGAATGATCCGATTGTTCCACTACTGAAATCTCTGTATCCGAAACGCTTTCGTGTATGGTTTCCCGTTTAGTAATTTCCTTTTCGACCAATCCCTGAATACTATCCAATTTATTTAAAAAGCCGTCGCTTTTACAATGGTTGCTTTCAATGGCCGACGTTAAATTGATTGTTTCTTCGTTTTTAAACTTCTTTGGGGAGTTTGAATTTTGCGTGGATATCTTTAAATCGGCATTATCGTCTTTAGAAATTGGCGGATATTCAACTGAATCCCACGACAATTCTGTCTTGGCCGTTTTTATTACAGACTTATGATCCGTGTCTTGCGCAATATTTTTATGCTTTCGATGTCGCTTTTTTAAGGCAACCTTCTTTTTTGTTTGACATTGTTCAGATGAACTAACTGCTAGTCCATGAGCGCTGGAAGAAACAATTGTGTCAATGAGTGTTGACGCTGGCTCCACACTTGGCAATCCATTGCCTCCGGCTATGCACGGCTCAGCCTTAGATTCAGTTGCTTGCTGATTGCTCAGCTCATTGATGTTAAGTTGGGAATGAGTTTCGATGGCTGCCGTTGTTGGGTTTGCAACATCGATGGAGTTTTGCCGTTTGTTCTGCTCTAGCTGTACCGGCTTATCTTTAGTTAAGGAGATATCCTTCGTACTATTTTCACAGATCGTTTGACGCTGTTTATCGATATGCTCGCTGGGAGATCCTACCAATACATTGTCCGATGCGCATTCAGTGTCCATAATGCTGGCGGTATGATTCTCAGAATTATCACTTTCAATGACAATTTTGTTTTTGATTTGATTGACTGAAATTGTTTTATCTTCTGCTACTGAGTCATTTTGTGCACTAACTTTTGATCGATCTCGATCTTTTTTTATTTCTTTGCTCTCTCTACTCATAATTCGGGTAAGTGAGACACAATAAGTATGTTCTGGTGGAAACCCTGTTGACATTACCATTGACATTGATGACATATTTGATTCAGATAAATCATCATCATAGTTACCCGGAGTTTCCTTGTCAGACTGTAACGTCGGCAGTTTTTCTATAGATTTTGATCGCTTTTCTTTGAACTTTTTACTTTCATATTCAAATCCATTCGGTGGCAGACTAGTGCTGCGTACGGGTTTACTTTTGGCGGTTAGTTTAGCTAACACGGAAGAACAAGTCGAGTCTTCCTCAACGTTTTGTAGAGAATAACCAGCTAAAGTAACTAATGAAACGGACGCTTCATCGAAAATAATAGTTTTACAATTCTCCTGATCGTTGTCAGTACTTTCTATTGGATTTGCCGCTAATGTTGTATCCGTTGGCGTGTTCGTATCATGCTCATCGCTGTTGATTGGCGAATCTAATTCTTTTTGATGGTGATTAAATACAATTGAAGGCTGTGTGGTTTGTGTGTCACTTACTTCGTCGTTACTGCCAAAGTTGTTAATGCTTTCGGTAAACTTTTCGGTGGTTGGGGATTGGCTTTTGCAAGGACTCTTTTTGCTTACAATAGTATTTGGTAGCAGGACCCGCTTAAGCGCCACAATAAAGTTCTTACATATTTTACCATCACCGTCTTCTTGCTGAGCTTCTTCGCTATTAGTAGATGCAACATTCGCCGGCGATTTTTCTTTAACTGGATCTGCTTCTGGAGCTATCTTTGACTGCATCTTCATTTCACTCTCAGCGTCTCTGTTTTTAATTTTACGCGGACGTCCACGTTTTTTTGGCGGTGTAGAGCTTGAGAAACCAAAGAGAGCAGTATTTTTTGATGTCGAGGCATTGGAGGTTGATTTTGTCGAACCTGGCTTATTTATTACTGTGGATTCATCTAGCGTAATAGGCATTTTGGTAAATATTAAACTGGCTGCTGATTTTGGTTGCTGTGGCAATGACGCTGGTCGGCTTACATCCGTTTGCAAATCATGCACAATTTCTTGATTTTCGCTTGCTTTATGCCTCAATTTAATTATGTTGCAATCAGCAAAGGAGAGGTCCCTATCAGACATTGAGTATCGGCGACTTTCAATCGATGTTTCACTGGTGGAAGTGGTATTTGTAGCGGTCGCAGTGGTGTTAGATGTAGTTGATTTTTTGGTGGCTGTGGTTATAGAGTTGAGAATAGTTGATTCAGCATTGGCAACTGATGGCAGTAAATTATTCGAATCGATGCGAGCTTCAATTTGTATTTTATGGGATTTTCGATTCTTATTGAGTAAGTCACGTACATCAAATTTAATAATTTTTTTTCGAGCACTGCGTCGACACTCGCTGCTACTGTTGTTAGATTTAGGCGAAAGCGCAAAAAGTGTACGTTCTGCGACGATACCCACATCAAATGCACTAACCCCATCCGGTTGGGGGAAATCATTGTTGTCCACTTTAACATCTGTCGTTACTTTCGAGGTGGCTTCTGTTGGATGGAATTGTTGTTGAGCCACAACATCTGTAGAAATTTTGGTTGGTCGCCTAATGCGCTTACGCTGGTCTGTATCTGTTCCAGTAGCCTCGTCCATATGTTAGGTAATATGATATATACACGCGCAAAACAAAAGCACAATGGACAAAATCAATCACTATTGATTGCTGTTACTTTTTATGCATATATGTACGTTTTATGTGAAAATTATTTCACCTTTAACATCTTTTACAGTTGTGAATTGCAGTCTAATCTTCTTTTTTCCTCCCGTCGACTCTTTCTGTATATTATAATTTTTTTTTATTTATTTATTTGTTTTTTTTTTTATGTGATATTAAAGTATGTTTTCGCTGTAAGCCAACTTACCTATCTCCAAATAACATAGCTATATTAGACGTTTTTATGTTAACTGTTCCAGTTTCTGTGCGATTAATATTTCAACACACATTCACTATCGCGCACAACACTAAAAAATTGTTTGATATATGTATATGATGTACGCTAAAAGCGAGCGAGTTATTAGCAAGTATTCATAAGTTTTTTTGCTACAACTAACATATGACTAACATAGTCTTGGGTCCAAAATTTGAACGGAAAAGCATACAGGCTGTTTCAGCTAAGTAAACGGTTACGCACGAAGCTCATATAACTACCAGTTATATTCTACATCACGAAAATCTTCCGTGATCCGCTTAAAACATTTAGTTGTGCTTTTCTGCTTCTTTCACGAAGTGCTATTCACATGCCACAACGCCATCACCAACATATTTGTAAAAATGGTATAAAAAAAAACGAACATATAAATGGAAGTAAGTTATTGAATTAATTAGTTTTTATCATAGCTTTTAAATCTATTTATAAAATGTAAGTTATCGTTAATCCAAAATTGTAGAGCTAAACATATTTTCCGAAAGGCGATTTATCGGGTTTTGCATTCAGAAGAGTAACAGGTAGTCTAGAAGGGCTCCTTTTTTGGTTGTTAAGTGATTTAAACGTCGTTAATACGCAAGAATTAGCATATATTTAAAAGAAAAAATGCTTAAATTGTAATTCCATCGTCTTAGTTACCCCAGAACTTTAATTAGTACTCAGTTATACACAAAAAATGCGAAAGTGCAGCACGGTGAATGTCGAACCATTCTCATATTATTCCATAATATTTTAATGGAAGATGCAATTAAATTTTTAACCAGCCCTAGTAATATAAATGGCTATGATATCCAAAATTTCAGACAATTGACATTAAATAATAAAAAAAAAAACAAGTAATAACACTACTCCTCGAAATTATTGTTATATATAATTTTAACTCGAAATTTTGCACTCTGCTTGTCTAAACATAAACAAAAAATCAGCTGTTCCATAAAAACAAAACATGAGCTACAACCCTATTCAAGTAATCGAGACTCGATTACAAATGACAATATGTGTGATATTTTAACGTCAAATCGGAGAAACCAAAATGATATATAAAATATGACATCACTATGAAGCAACTCTGTTTTGAAAATTTAACTAAATTTATTCAAAACATCTGGTTAAAGTATTTATAGCAACATTCACTTATTTTGCTTTGAAATTCATATTATTATTAATATAACATACAATAGCAGAATGGCTTTTAATAAATATGCATGCGTACTTCCTTAACTTTCGCAATTCCTGAGCAAATTAATTTTTTTCAGTTTTTACGCACTGTTTAAAATGTAGTAAAAAATATCAAATCAGCGAACTGAAACGTATTGCTAACAATATTTAAAATCGAATTCAAATCGAACTTTGAAATCGTTCGATTACTGGAATACGCCTTTGTATTAAAAGAGATCTGTGTTTATAAATTCAGGGATTGGCTTTTGTTTTGAAGTTCAATTTTTGAAGATTTACAAAGTAGATCTTTTTTTCAATTCGACAGCTTTATGGTACGACGATTACGCGCCATGGAACGTGTCTGCCTAGTTTAATGTCAGGTTCAAGATTTTTAAACAAATTGTCTATTTTCCAATTTTTTTAAATAATAACACAAAATATGTTTTACTTTTTAAAATGTACAATATTATTTGGTTTAACTTATTTATATAGTTAAAAGTTTTGGTTGCCAAAATTTATTGATTGTAAAGAAATATACATACATATATATCGATTTAATTATATATGTAAATATATATACATTGATATAACTATATATGTTATATATATATATTGAAAAATATTAAACTAATCGCCTAAAAGGTCAATTATCTAAACTAATGATCATATTTTGTGGAAAAGTCCAATTGTATTGCAAAAAATACCAGTTATAAATCATTTATGCATAACTCAACAAATTGACTATTGGATAAAGATGGTTTTTGATACAGATTAGAAAAAACAAATGGGAGACGATTTACAATTAAAAATAGTGAATTTCCATAAACTGCAGAATGTTTATAATACATATATGCATGGGTCTTAATTCAAATGGAATTAAAATTTTCGAAACTATCCGATTGCGTTTACGAATTTTTGCTAGAATCGAATATACAAAATTAGATTCTTGAAAAAGAAAAGTAACAAATACCGTGATCAACGTATATAGAAAAAACAACTTTTTTCACAGTTTAAAGTTAAGGAAAAATCAAAGCTCGAAAAATATCAATTTTGAAATAAACAAAAAACCATTTTTTTTTCACTATTTCCTTTTGAATTTTACCCGAGTCCGTATTTCCAAATTGGAAACTGAAGACTTATTTGTTCATACGCCGACGAAAATTAGGCCGTCATCTTGTTGAAACATTACAAATGTTACACAAACTTCCGATAATTACGCAAATGACCATCATCTTCGACGACACCTACAGCAGCAGCCGCACTTTCAAACGACGGCGGTTCGCTGGCTAAGCCTGGACTTGGTGGACCTAACGAGTTCGATTGACAAATGCTAACACCGCCGCTTACACTAGCTTTCACTCGTCGGCGTCCACGAGGTCCTGAACCACGCGGACGGCGTCCGCCACTTGATGTTGGTGTACAGGGAACTTCGCCAGCCTCAATAGCTTCCAGTGATGCATCGAGAGCTGCGTCTGTGGTAGAAGTACGTCCGCGTCCAATGTTACTACGTCGCCTACCGCTTACGACGTTGATGCCGCCACCATCAATAATCTGATGTAGAGAGGATCGTTTGCCCTGCCGACGCTTTCGTCGCTTCTTATTTCCGTAACGAGGATCATAATCATATTCATCATCCGCGGGTGATTTCGGGTCTTCTAATGAATCGACATCGTTAATGTCTATGTCATCGTAAAACCATTCTTTGGACAAATCATCTTTCGATTGCTGCTGTGTTGGCTGCATTTGCAATTGGCTATCTTTGCTGTCAGATGTGTCGCCAGCGCCCGCTCCAAGGGACGACGATTCTTCCAAGGAGAAGGAGCTATTAAAGTCTGTTGTATCAATGTGATGGATTGCACCTAGAACTGTACTTCCTGAAGAATGCAATATATTAGAACCTCCGCTGCTTCCTACGCCAACGACTAATGTGTCGTGCTCTTTCCGCAAAGATTGAAACGGACGCTCCGGAAATCTGCACATAGTAAAAAGAAAAAAAATTTAGGATTATATATCAAAGTAAGCGATCTTTAACCTGTCACACACCTGTACATTTTGTTCAAGTATTGTCGCCGGCTTTTTCTCCAGCGTGCCGCTGGATACGTGTAAATCTGGCCCTGACGAAATCCGGGCATGCGTTGCCGTTTGTCCATAAATAATTGTGAATGATTCTGAGCAACACCCGTCTGTGGGTCAAGAAACGGCAGGCGTAAACGTCGTTCAATGCAAAGTCGTGTGTTAAAATTTGCGCTATATTCGATTGTTTCTCGATAGCTGGCATCTTTAAAAAAACTCTCAATCTTAGCCAGATTTGGCACTGACACGATTTGTATGTCAACTGCGGATGACATTTTGACAGCAAAACGTTGGTGTTGTCGGTGTTCGTTCAGTTTTCGTACGTTGCCTTTTATTTTTTGTTTTTATTTTGTTTTCTATACAAATTCTTCCACTTATCCTTTTCACTCCGATGGATCTATTATACTTTGTTATGCTATAGTTAACAAGTTCTTCTCTAGTTATCTTGGTTTTCGCCGCTTTAGATTCAACATCTAATATCAACAAATTTGTTTTCGAACGTGTTTGCAACAAATACACCGAATACTACAAATTTTCGTATAATGGTTTTGAATTTAACCTTTCTACATTTATTTCAAAATGATATAAAATAACTATTTTTAAGACTTGCCAAGTTGTAGTAACAAATGTAAAAATAAAAAATTGTAGCAAAGCAACATTTATTATTGCATATATAAATTATACATCCGCAAGTCAGAAGAGAGGAAAGCTAGTGCGTGAGAGAGAAAAACAGTTTCCGAACTCTGTAAACTCTGCAAATAGAGTCTATTCCTCTTTAACAACACTGAATCAGTGTTGAACAACGAAATTTTTCTTGGGGTTCTGTTCGTTGGAAAACGTTACCAAATGCAAGCCTCGCCCCTCACAAAAATCGTATCATCTTACTTTTCTTATCACAAGATTATTTGTGGGTGCTTCTTCTTGCAATCGCAATTATGACCGCCATTTTGAGGAATTCATTTTTGTAGGCGCGCACAAAATCAAGAAGAAGAATGAAGTGATTGGCCGACCCCAACGAAATTTCGATATAGGTAGTTTAAAAAGCATGTTCTTTTTTTGTGTTTAAAGTATTTTACATAAATCAATGTATTTGAAAAGTATATTTATTTGTACATTTATTTTATTTATATTTTTGGAAAATATTGTCAATTTATGATCGACTTAACTTTTTCCTTGCCAAGATCTTCCAATAAGCAACTAACAAATTTTGCCATAATTGCACTCCTTCGCGAGATTGTTTACACTTCAATGGAGCAATAATCTCAAATTGAAGGATAAGTATATGGAATTGTACCAAATTAGCAGTTACATTCGAATCGCGATGAACCGTACCCCGATAAACCGAAAACTCCAATAATTCGTAACAAATTGCTCGTCCCTTGAAAAAACCTCGTTAATTCTTAAAATTTCCGCACATTTTGGTCCCCTCGTTAATTCGTAATTTTTTTTTTGCAATTCAATGAACATAAAACCTCTTATAAGTCGTAATTCATTTTTTAAATCTCTTATAATTCGTAATGCAGAAAGTTAAACAAAAACTAGAAAGGCAGGGCTATAGTCGGGCGTACCCGACTATAGAAAACCCTGTACCCAATCCAAAACTGAATATATTTTTTTGTTGCTTTAATATTTTGTATTCATTGTGTAATACCTTAAGAAAAAAATAATTTTATTTTAGTAAAAGCCATTTTTCGGCCGATTGTTCCTATGGCAGCTATATGTTATAATAAACCTATATTTATAATATTCGGGAATATGATTGGATATTACTTAAAATCATCAAATCTAATTTGATAATGATATCTTAATAAACAAAAAAGTTTTTCTCAGTAAATGTTGTTTTTCGGCCGATCATTCCTATGGCAGTTATATGATACAGTAAACCGATATACATAATATTGAGATAAGTGATTAGTCATTAGCTAAAACTTTTAAATCCAAAATTTAGTGAAGATATCTTGAAAAACAAAAGAGTTTTTGTTACTAAATGTAGGTTTTCATCCGATCGTTCCTATGGCAGCTATATGTTATAGGACGAATATCGAAAAAACAAAATAAACTTGTTATGCCTATGGATTGAGAGTCTTCGTGCAAAATTTGGTGGTTGTCTAACCGTTTCCAAGATGCGTTTGTTTATACAGACGGACATGGCTAGATCAACTCGTCTTTCGATTCTGATCAAGAATATATATACTTTGTGGGGTCTGCCACGCCTCCTTCTGACCGTTACATACATTTGCACAACTTTAATATATCCTTTACCATTTTTTGGCACAAGGTATAGAAAAAAAGTAATTTTCGGTTTAACTACCGTTAACTTTTACAGACGATTTTGTCGCCTTCATATCGCTCATCGTTTTCTACGACTAAATTTCACAAAAACAATTGCTCACAAATTGCTGACCTCGGTTACAATTCACTATAACAAATTCGAAGAACTTGTGTGCAGTTGTTTTTGGAAAATCAAATGTGACAAACCAAACAACAAAATTAATGCAGAGTAGAATGAATGAATGAATGTTTTCTTCTATATTGCTTACAAGAATTTATTTGTTTCTGCAGTTTCAGGGAAAATCGATGTACGTTATTTTTTTTATGTTGCATAGAATGCATAAATTTCTATCCTGAGGCCAAATATTGGTCTTTTTTTTTATTATTAAAGTCACAACTACATCTTCCAATTCCGTTTTAAAAATGAGTACAATTGCGTGAATTCTGAAGGGTTTTCTGTCAACACACATAAAAAGCGAAAATATTTAACGATTACAAAAAAATTAAGCTTTTGCTTTATTTATGTTTGTAACATATTGTTAAATCATATATAGATCGAAAATGAATACCCAACTTGACGAATGAGGGCGCAACAACATACGTACTGAACTTTCCGTCTCTTTCCCTCTCGCGAGTCGAGAACATTTTATTCGTTCTTATAGTACAAATGTAGCGTAGGATTGGAGGTTGCTTACCATTCATCGTCGCTTTACTAAACCTTAAAAAACCGAATGTTTAAATTTCTTGACTTCAATAACTTAATGGAACGTATAAATCACAGAGCTCATATGTATGTCGAGTCTGAGAATAAAGAGAGTTAACAATTACTTAAGGTTATTTTTAATAATGAAAACAAAAGTTTATTTGCTTATGTTTTAAATAAAAATGTATTTTATACGATACAACTGCTGTAAATTATAGATTTATATATCTCCTTATCTATATTTAAAAATGCTTTTGTAACTAATTTTTTTAGCGTTTGTTGTATAAAATAAAATAAGTACGTTATTGTTTTACAGTTTAATAAGTATTGATTAAAAAATAATATTTAAAGAAACAAGCCAATGCTAATGGAAAAATTATTTTAAATGTAAAAACCTTCAAACAATCCTTATTATTGTGTTATGTTCGAATAACAGAAAAATTCAACTTTATATAAAACAATTGGATATAAAATTTTGAAATTATTTTAATCAATAATTGAATTAATTTATTTATTACTTGCATGTACATTTTCGGCCTTTCTTTTGTCAAAAATTAAAAAACAGTTCGAAATTTATGTAACAGCCGAGAACCAAACATATATCTTAAAAAGATACGAAAATAAATTAAACAAAGACATCGGAATTGGTGTGTACACTTTTTGATGTGGCTCAGTAATACTGAGTCAGTATACTTCTTAAATTTTGCTAGTAAGGATAAGTCACATTATTTTGTGCTGCATACACCGAATGTAAAATTCTTTTTTTTTTTACAAAATAATGCTTTGCATATTGTCTTTCTTAAGCAATTAAGTTAAACGATTACAAACGTTCTGGGGTACGTTATTGATACTCCCAAAGAAAATGACAATTGACGGATTCGTGCTAATTGATACAACAGAAAAAAAAATGCAAACAAAAAAAAAGATTTATAATTTTCCACCATTATGTGAATTACTCTTCATGAGTCAAAAAAAAAAAAATTTAATATTACAAATATAATTTTCAATGCTGTTGCATTTATACTATCTGGGTCTGCTTCTTTAGATATCGTGCTTATATAACGAGATGTATATAATAAAGAATTATGTGTGAAAATAATTTATATTACAAAATATATGTTGTATACTGTATTTTTCAATACATATGTTGTTGTATAAAGTTTGTATTCATTATTTTAACTTGAGGAGGGAGTTTGACGTGTTGTTATGGCTCACTTAAATATGCACATTTAAATTGCTTACGTTGTTTTACTGCACATGTGAACTATTGGTTTTAAAATGATTCGATGCATTACAGCCTGTTCAAGTGCCTGAGTGCATACCAGTTTTTTGTGTAACTATCACGCTGCTCATTTATTTTATTTAGCATTTAGTTTTTCAATTTGCTTTTTTATATTAAGTTATATTTATTTGCTATTTTTTATATATATATAATTTTTGATTTTGAGTTACTTTTATTCCATCACCTGATCGGGAAACCCACTGACTTCAGTTTGTTCCGTGACCTGTTGCTCATCGAGTAGGTAAGATATGCGTAACCTCATGCGGAGTATTGCCTTCGATTGTATATAAAAATTGTATTTACTCATATGTAATTGTATATTCGATATGACATCTACTTACATTGGACGTTGCAGCGACACGCATCTCTTGTGTAATGATACCACCTGGCTGCAGTACTGAACCTGACGGGGTAAGCATCTGCAGCGAAAATATTTTAGGAACGGCCGCCTGTAAAATTATTAAGAGTGTGAAAACGCAAATGTTAGTGCGAATTTCAAATCATTAATTCAATCAGCCACTTGCAATTGCATACCTGAAACAGATATTGTTCTAATGTATCAGTTGATCTATTTGTAGTTGTCATATAAATTGTCAAACAGTCGTTATTCTTAACTGGCACTAACTGCACAAGGAGACCATTCTTATCGAGCACAGTCAATTTCGGACCCTGTGGTTGTGGCGGCTAAACAAGGAATCATAATCACAACTAAATGTTGGTTTCACATAAATAAATATACTCGCACGAACCGTAACAGAATTGCTCGACACCGTTGTGTTTAAATTTGATAATGGTCCTAACTCAGCCACCGTGTTAACATTCGTTAGCGAGTTCACATTATTCGACTCCGCAGCAGTTGTGCTTTTAAGACCATCGTTACCGGTTGACATGATGCTAGCTAAATCATTACCATTAGAAGACATCGTTGACAACAAACCGCTACTAATGCCAATGCCAGTTCCCATGCCAATATCGAGATGGCTTAACATGCTATTCATATTTGAAATGCTGCCGATGTCGTTGCCGCTCATGATCATTTTACCGCTGCTGCTAACAGCGGTTGTAGCCGTTGTTGTATCCAAACATAGCAAATCCAACAGATCTCGATTGTTGGTCGCACCCGTTGACACCGTATCGATGGCATTCTTTGAGTTTTTCTTTTGCACGGTATTTGACAGATCGGTTGCCACCGCGGTCAAGTTAATCGAAGTATTTAAATCCGTGCTGCCAAGCAGGTCAAGCAGGATATTCTACGGGGATCACAGAAAAATTACACATCAATTATTCCAATAATGCTTCATGCTTATGTTCACCTACCGTATTGTCACCCATATTGTTAATATTGACTTCACTGTTATTTTTTATCAGGTGGCCAGTGTTACCATCGATACCGTTCTCAATAAGATCCGAACTCTCGTCAAATGAACCGCCACTTTCATCATTTTGCGAAGAAATGCGAGTGATTTGCATCGCAGGCATTTTCTCAAGCAGCGGCAGACGCAGATGTTTATAATTTCCAAACAACTGAGTGAATTCGATGCCACGCTGTTGTAAGTCCACATTTAAATGACTGCCGAATGATGTCACAAGTGCCTGAATATCCCTATAATGTGCGAATTTCAATAATTAGATAAATCAAATATCATGCATATACGATCCAACCTACTCTACACAATTTTGCAAACGTGTGCTAAGTTTGGCCAGCGAGACCAGTGCATATTGTTTGCTAGTAGTCGAGACTTGAGCTGAACATAAAAACTTATGATACATCGCGATTAAATCGCTCTCAGTAGGACGTTCAAATTCTGAAAAACAGAAAAAACGTACATTGTAGCATATTTTATTGGATATGAAGCATTTCTTTTGTATTTTACATACCATCTTCATTTGGCCCGTACATAAAAAGGTCACCGTATTCACCTATGGCCCAAACAGCAACCTGCAACAATGGCTGTTTGTCTTCGCAATGGTTCGCCACCTGCAGCGATTCCCAGAAGCGGTTCGTTATATATGTCTGTTCCGCAACAGGGCTGCTGGAGACGAGCTGTATTGTTGATGATACAACGTCATCTCGCACATAGTTTCCAGCCTGCACAAGAAGAAGGAATATAACATATATACATTTGTTGACAATATAAATTGAAAAACATATTTGATTATCATAATGATATTACTTACAGCAATCAAAACGCTCAATTGCGTATCGAGATGCCACCGCGTGTTCGGTGAATAACGCTCGGCGGCGAGTATCGTACCCGAACTGCACTGTGCTTTGAATTCCGCATCGGCCTTCTCCAAGAAAAGTAACAATTCTTTGGTCATTGTACGTATGTTTTGAGCATTTATCAAAGCAAACGATAGCTCCATAGCACGACGCCTTATAGAGACATCAGGATCTTTAAGACACTCCAAAATGGTGGTACGATGACGTTGCACAGCCGATGTATCAGCGTGGACTGTGCGAAGCAACGTGTTTAATGCCACATAACGTATGTTCTTATCCGAGTTTAAAAGGAAACGTCCGAGTATGTTAACTGCTAAGACTCGTAGACCACCTTCGGAACTGGAAGAACAAATTATATTCGTGATTAAGTTAAAAATATAACTGATAATAAATATATAAAATATCCACACACCCATTAAAAAAAGATTAGACTTGGGCTTTAGCTGATTAGTTCTTACAGTTTCTTACCGTATATCCATGATTGAGAGTACAGTCTCATAGAGAATCGTATTTCCTACATTTTTACTGGTCTCCGTATTAGTTGCGACTTGAGCCAAAATATCGTTCATTGCTTCTGACGCATCCGGATCATTTTGGCCTAGTATGCGTAGTAGACGCAATATTTTCACTTGTAAGAAAGGATCACTGACACCGCTAACGTCATGCTCCGGTGAATAACCACCGAGTATCAAATTCTTTAATATACGCACTAAATTCGGCACAATCTGTTAAGGTTATATTTGAGAGAATTAAATCGTGTTATTATCCAAATTCTATTCAATAATCTAATTATTAACAAAACAAATTTTGAATAAATATATCAGCATGTTATTTTAATTGTAATTAGTTTTTTTTGGTCTTTTTTGTGTGAACGGTGTATATTGCACAAATAAAATGTAAAACTATCTATGTATGCATGTACACTCTGCCAAAAAATTCTGTGAACTTGCAAGTTTCAAAAGTTTGTAAGCTGTCTTGGTGTCAAATATGTATAAATATCTAATTCCATGTGAAAATACATTAGCCCATTCCTTAAGAATTCCGAAAATGGTACGGTTTATCGATAGGTGAATTAGTCAAAAACTGAAGGCAGAACAATTTCAATTGAGATATGTGGCAATTGATAAAATAATGATTTACATAAAAACGACCCATATTTGACACCAAAACTAGGAAACAAAATTTGAAAATTACTTTACAAGCCGACTTTTACTGATTAGTGTAAATATAAACAGAAAGTACATTTTATTAACATTCAATTCTTGTTGTGACAGAAATTAGAATTAGACAGACAGGTGTGCGAAAATAAAAAGGTGTAACATTTAAAACTACAACCCAGTAAATTTCATTTGTGCGCAATTTCCAGACATATAAAATAGTCTTTTGAACTTTACGCAAAGTAAAAACAGGAAGAATACAAAAGCAATAAGAAAATCGAAATTATTGAATTTTTAAGAAAATAACGTGAATAATTATTAAAATTGGGAATTTACATGACAATCATACCTCTCGATTTCCGCTATCCTGGTAAGCAAATTACGAATGTAATTTCATATTTGGGATAAGAGTCAATTTATTAAATTTGGTTTTCAAACACAAGAAAATAAGAGATTATATACTTGTTGAATTAATCCAACCGAACTAAAATTAGATTGCTATGAAAACCAATATATAATTTAATCATTTAATAGTATTTCTGTGACCTACACTTTAAAAAAAAAACAAAAACGAACTTGCGCATTAAAAATAAACTTTTGCCCTTATAACTAATTTAGCTGCCAAATTAAAATAATTAATAAGTGACAGAAGAAGTCACGTTTCAAAGGTTCATAAGATGCCCTTTTGACCAAAATGGCTGTTTTCATGCGCACATTGTACTTGTCATTTTGAACAGGATCAATTTTTTAAAGAATTTTTATTTTTTTTATTTCAGTATTTTTAAACCATATTATTTATTGAATATTATACACCGAACAAATTAAAATATGCACCTCTTAAATGAAAATTTCGTTTATATGCAAACTTAAGCCATTTATAAACATTCATTTATAAATATCATATGTATATACAAAGAATTCTTTGCTCCTTTATAAGAATTTCCCCATTAGTGTTATCGATTACTTGCAATGCTGGAGAAATTTCGATTGTTGCAACTTTTAGTGCGAAGAAAACGAAATTAATTTAAAATATTGGTAGTTTTTTAAGTTATTCAAAGTTCAGAAGACGAATCTCGCTATGTTTGCAATAAACACATTTCATTTCTTCCTGAAATAAATTAGTGACTAATTGAATGACGCAACAAGAAAGGCATTCTATTAGAGAAGCTTGATATTAGTTATACATGCTTAGAAATTTGTTAATTTCTTAAACACAAAAATAATTTACCGGCATTAAAAACCCAAATCTAATTACAAGACGCTGCTAAATGGCGGTATTAAAACAAAGGATACATAATCATCATTACATTGCTTTTGTTATGCAGACCGGCTCATTATACATAAGGGTTTGCCAATTAAAAAAACATTCATTTTAATCGCTTATATGCAAAATGGTTGCATACGAACTAAAGCAAACATTGGTGCTCTAACAAATTCTTACTTTCCTAATCATAGGAGTTGTAGAAAAAGATAAATAGGCTAATCAGAATGAGAACTAGACAAATTATTTTTTAATATTAAATGCCGATTGATCATGGGTTTAAGAATAAATTGTGTAATTGAATTACTTCTTACCTTTTTGAAATGCAATAACGTATCCGTGCTGTTTTCACACATTTCGGTGATGAGCGTAACGCCTGTTATCAATATGCCTAATATTGTGGAAAAAATATAAAACATAATAATTATGATAAGGATATTTTAAATTAGGATTCCTATACATACCATGATTCTTTTCGCTAAGCAGTGAACGCGTTGCCGGCAAAAATATTTCCATTAACTCAGGAACACGGCGTATCACACGAAAGGCGCAGAGCGTTGCCTTTTTCCGTATGTATGTATTTGGTGATTTCATCAGACGCTCCACTTCGCTTGCCAAGTCACGTGCCATCTCAGGAGAGGCGATTGCACCAAGTGTGCACAAAGCCAAGCCAACAACGAATTGTGTTGAGCTATTTAAATCGCTGTACAGGGATAATAAAACAATGGATTAACCATTCAGCATTGCATAAAATATTGATCATCTTACTTTTTTAAGCAATTCGTTATTAAGAGATGCACATCCTGTCGCTCGTCAAGTAGCAACATGGCTCCCAAATAGCCGATACGTTTGTCTGTAAAACGTGAGCTGGCAGTCAGTTTAAGGCATTCCAGTTGTCCAAAATGTGCTGGATAACCAAGCATATGTATGTAAAGTAACTTGGCAATGTTGCGGCAACTGCACGATAGAGTTTAATATATAATTTAGTAAGATATTTTAAAAACATGTAGTGCATTTCAGCTACTCACCGCCACACCGAATCTTCTTCGCGGAATGTACTACGTATATAGGCGCATTCTTTATTTACAACGGCTCGCTCCTCAGCAGCAGTTCTAGCGGCACGTATCTGTCGAATAAGATCTCGCAGACGTGTGGGCGTTGGCATTCTCACTGCAAAATTGATCAAATAGATAAAGTGTTGAAAAAAATGTCTATTGTTTTAATCTGCATCTTATCAGCTCAGTATCTTTGCTTACGCTACACTTCTAAACACAATATTTATTTATAAGCTTAATTTAGCTCTTGAATTCCTGCTGCATACAATTTATTTTGCTACCCCCATCATTGTAGCCCTTTGGTGCCAATTTTAATTTTACTTTTTGTTTTACCGGCTTAATTTCTATAAAGTTAAGAGCCAGTACATGAGAGACTTCGAGAGCCACATCATATTGCTAATTAAAACATTATTAGTCACTTTATGCCATTGTTTTGCTGTGATTTTCTTGCAACATGAACTTTTAAATATAATATTCAAATTGAACTTTGCAAATGTTCTTTGCAATGTTCAACTGTTGAATCTTCTCTTATTACATCCGAAAATCCATGAAATATATATACGTAATGGCTGCTGATCATTTACTTCCATTATTTGCTATTGATATTTGATACTCACCTCGCTCTACAGCTTCTGTGAAAGCCTGGCGTATTGTCGCCATATTAAAGGCTGGATTAAATCTGAAATTAATTGTTTATAAAAGTTATTAGTTCTACAAGATTAAATTAGTGGATTTATCATTTATAGAATAGTGCTAACCATTTTAACTAAACAGCATGTCTACTTTATATTTCTAAGCGGGCATACTGTCTGTCATATATACATAATGAGATAGACTAACATTAGACTCTGTAATGTTAAATTCGCTCATTCATTAAAAAGTATGTTTACAACTGATATTATGTTATAATTAATAAATTTGCCTTTAATTATTATTAAATTTACAAACACTTTTTTTAATAAAACATGTTATTAACTAGCGTAATTATATTTTCTATTTTAATTAATCTTAATCTCTCTTGACGCTTACGACATAAATACGTAGGTATAAATTAAATGACAAATAAATACAATACCCATGCTCGGAATTCATTTTGAGCCGACGTCAACTGCGATTCACTCTGTGGCTTTTCTCCTTTTGACTCCCTCCTCCTCTTGCAAATTTGTAATATATTCTCACTAGATTTGCAAGCCTGACAACAAACCAACAAAGTTTTTGACGCCTCCACTGATTTGTAATTTTAAAGTTGTCGTCTTTTCCGGCGTGTTTACTCACAGTATACAAGTGGAGTTTTACGTGTTTTTTTTTGTTGCAATGCCAGCTCTATAAATTATTTTGTTTTTTTTTTACAATTCCTTGCCAAAGTAACCAAAAATAAACACTTTGTTTTCAAAAGAGAGAAAGTATTTTTATATAAAAGTCACAGTCAACGACTACGGGAAATTTGTTGAAAAGATAAACAACTTGGACTCACAGAAAGGATTTAACAACAATAGGCAGTATTGAGTATGCTTTTTTATTTGATAAATTTAATTTTGACTTTTCTACAATTCTGCCACAGTACAAATTGATTTCCGAATGAGTTGCAACAAAGTGACATTGAAAAAAAAATGCTAAGCTAATAACTTGTTAATTTTACAGTAAGCCATTTATTTACTAGAGCACTAAACAGAGCTTAACGCAGACACTTTATTTTTAACAAAATCACTTTGGAAATATGTAGCGTTTATAAAAATTTTAACGATTTGGATGGTAAGTTAAAGGTATGTGTGACGGAGAATGAGTGTTAGTTGATAACTTTTTTTCTTAACGCATGAAAAATTCGGCTCATGTTTAACAATGGAAAATACACGCGCGCGGATCCGGTAAGCATACTAGGTTTACCCATTCGAGAAGGTATTAGTAAACACAAATGCACATACTCTTATTTTAATGCTAGCCAAATTTTAAAGCGTAATTAATAACTTTGATGACATCGGGATATGTCACTAGCTTGAAACATAATACAACACTAGTATTAGTATGACAGTGTTAGCAACGATTGGCGTACATATCGACACGTACAATATTGTAACTCCGACGATCAGCTGAGCAAAAAATTAATAAACACAATTTCAATATAAAACTGATACACAAAACTTTAGAAAACGATAGAAACGAAATTTGCTTAAGCTGTATTTTGTAGAGGCATATTTGCCATATTGCACAAAAAGCATTTATCGTTTACCCAAAATAATGCAAACACTACAAAACAGGACCAGAATTAAGTTTTCTACAATAGTGTTTAATTGGTATAAAAAACATAATAGCTTGTTAAATTACATTTAATATGGTTAAAGCAAAATTTGTACGAAATTATTTAACACAAGATATAGTATAGATATAGATAAATAGCTTGTTCTTTTTTATTTTTACTCTTTTCTACTATGTAAACTCTTTTTCGCCATTCCACAAAGTGGACTCATTGACACACACACGTCAGTGACTTTTCATATTGAGCACTGTGAATGCATTTTTATCGTTATCGGGATTGTTTATTTGCAACACTAGCGTTTCCCGCTTTAATAGTATAATGTTAGATAATATAAATAAATATATAGATAAATTTTTACGACTGGTAAATAAGCACAACTAGGAATTGAAAATATTAATGAAGTATAAATAAAAGTAAATGATTATCAAATGAATCTGCTTTTACACTTATACAAATTTTCATGTAGCTGTAACAGGATTCAGCTTTATAAGAACGTTACATACGTGTACGCATGGCATTTGCAAACTAAACATATTTCATTATTTAAAGTGTATTCAAGATCATAGTTTTATAAGCATTTTAGCGTCTAGAGATTTATGCAATTACAACATAGTATGTACATAGACTAGTTAACAACAAATTGCAATAAAAATTCTAAAAAATAAAAACCTAACAAATGGTGCAAACGAATTAA
>JBAMBQ010003921.1:0-199634 GCA_037044495.1 Stegana nigrithorax
TTATGCACGCACGTCGCACACGCTGTGCATAGCATTCGATTGTAGATCATGTGATTTTTAATGCTAATTAAAGTTTGATATTAAATTTCTGCTAACTGAAAAACATTCGCTATTGCAAAAGATCATAATAATAAAATGCTGAGTATTAAAATTGTAACATAAGCTACGAAATGCACATGACGTGCTATCAACCAATAAATTAAAATTTGAAAAAATAGAGAGAAATTTAAGTGTGGTGTAAGCTATGTGCATAAAGGGCGTCATTATTGTTTGACATTAATTTAAAAAAAAAATGAACATTTATTGAAAAAAAATTATATGATTGAAATTACACACTGCATACAATGGGTCAGTGTGAATAAACGTGTCTAAAAACAAAACCTTATTATAATGTTCAATGCAACAAAGCTTTGCACACACATATACATATGTTATATGGAAAAAATAAATAAATAAAAATTGGCAGTCCAAAAACAACAGTTAAGCAAAACCCAAAAATGTAAAAACATATAGAAGGTTAAAATAAAATATTTGCTACGCATATAAATTAATTAATTACTCTAAAATTAAAATAATAATATTTAATTCTCAAAACAGTTGACATTGAGTTAATAAAAAGCGAACTTTCATATCCAAAAAACAAATTCAAATGAGAGAAACAAAAAATAGAAAAAAACAAAACAATTCATCTCACAAGTTGTAGTTAAATTCATTTTTTTAATGCCGCTGGCAGCCGCCAATTGTTACCAACAGCGCCAGCACAAGACACAACTTGGCACAAATGGGCGGCAGACATACGTGTGGGCGAATGAACAATAATGAAAAGAAGAAAGCACATTTTTAGAAAATTATAAAAAAAAAAAAAAAAAAAAAAAAAGTGTAACTACAAATGTACCAAACATATATTCCGCTTTACGTCACAGATAAGTGCACGAACAAATGGGGATGTGACTTAGTAGTAAGCGAGTAAGTATATGCGAAAGCATGAAAAGAACACAAAAAATCTTATCAGAATTGTTTGTATTTTCATTTTGCTCCCTACACTGCTGTTTTGCTGTCTTTGCCTTTTGTACACTGTGTTTTATCGTTTGCCTAATTGTTTTTGAATAGTGTGTGCTGCAAACAAATAGTAAGACAAATTTTTTACTGTATGAACAGCAACAACAGTATTGTGACACGCGCGCGGGCAGTCAGGCAGAGGCGTACAGCAGAGCAAAAAGATAAAAATGCTTGACTTAATTGTATGCTGTAGTTGCTGTTGCTGTTTGCACGATCTGCTTCTTTTATGTACGTACATATGTACAAACTGACTTGTCTGTGCTGTCGCCATTGTCTGTCGTTTTATAATTTTTTTGCCGAACATTCCTTTTGCTTCGCTTATATTTTTATTAGCGCAAACACGTATACAATAAAAATTCGAAATGAGAAAAATCGACGCTACAGTACAACAGGAGCAACATTGAAGCATTCACATAATACAATAAAAATGTTGTTACTATAAAGCTATTTTTTACACTAAATCAATTAATCAGAATAATACTTAATTAAGATTAGATAAACGTCGTGTGCGCTATGAAGTTAATAATTCAAGAACAGCAGGCGCAACCCTCTGCCTGCCACCTCATTGCATGCTACAACAAATGCTCGCACAATCGACGAATATGACAGCGTGCGTGCGGGCAGCAATAAAAAGACATTGAGCATATTGGCTGGCGCAAAATATACGCAAAGCATAAATATAACGCTAAGCGAGCGTAATTATTTTTTTATATTTTTAATTTATGTAAAGACAGACTGTGTTCAATAGTAGCACTGCAATTCATAGTGTATGTACAGCCATTTAGAAAATAAAAATAGTAATAAAATAAACGAATTGAGAATTAAATGTGCTGTTTTTCTTCATTGATTAAAACACAATTACTCTCAGTATGAGCGCCCGCTCTCTCCCAAACAAATGTTTTTCAACAACTTATGCTCGCTCTATTCCTGGAAGAGAGTAAACCAGCGACACAGAAGATATATAACAACAACAATGTGAATCCTCTCAGTAAAACAATATTCGGTAGGTCGACTCGAGGGAAAAAACTGTATGAAAATCGATTCTCTTTTAAGGTTAACTAACCTCCAAGAGAAGAGAGCTCAAGTTGCTATTGCAGATGTAGTTTTCATTTGCTCTTTCTTCACGCAACAAGAGCTCAATCAAATGTAAGCAAGCTGAGTGAATGAGTATGTGTTGCATTTACTATGGAGTTGAACAGAAAAACACTTTTAAAATAAATTCATGGCAACCAAAATCCACAGCCACAGTTTTATTTTCGCTTAACATTATTAATTATACATTATTTCATTCTTTTTGAAACAACAAAACGAACTTTTCGACAGAATTTTCAAGTCAACAAAATTGAGCTTTAATGCTTTAGCTATAAATCTGTAACAAATCCAACCACATATTACATGCCGTAATCAGGTACAAATCTCGTTTACATCTAACGGGGTACCGTAAAACCTCGGGTGATTTTGGTTAAATTTGAAACTTAACATCTCCAATGGAGTAAAATTTGATAAATCGAATCAGTAATAGTGTGAAGTAATGTTTAATTATTTATCAAAAACGACGGTTGTTCTTAAAAGTGATACCAGCAAAATTTTTCATACTTTGCCAGGGTCAAAGGGTACCACAAATATTTATTAACGCTCTTTATACGATGACGAGTTTGCGCATTGCGTAAATGCATGCAAAATGCCACGCTGTGCCACTTTCATGTAATAATGCGTGTGTAACGATATGTTTGACATTTAATGTGAAGAACAATAGGATTTGTTTGTTTGTTTGTCATACGTGTGTTTCATTGTGCATGAAACAATCAAGTGGACGGGGTCTGGCCCACTGTTAAATGAAACAGCAAATTTATTTCTGATCTGTGTTATTGGATTTAATTCATAATTCATATACGCTATAAACAAAGTATTATAATTTCAAGGCGTTACTCAGCGCGGATGCAATCAATGACTCAATATTGAAGTTTTATCGCTTTGCTTGTGGCGAAAAGCCACACAAAAGCTCAGTTTGTAATTAAAATTCTGTGTATGCGATCAGAAGAGAGCAGAAAACATTCATGTGATTTGAGTCAATTAGTAATAATGAAAAAAAAGAATAAAGAGTTGCCAGATTTTAATTGATATAAGCTTCCAATTAGGCTAATACTACAGCAAAAATTATATTATCTGGCACAAAACTTTTAAATAAACAAAGCCGAATATTCCATGACAATTTCTATTTGATACTGTAGTAGTAGTGGTAGTAGTCTACGGCACATGACAAACGGTTCACGTAACAGTTCCACTGAACTACGCGTAGCGTCACACATGCCAGTAGGCATATGATTACTAAATACTCCCGTAAATAAGACGGCGAGTTCGTGCGACACTTTTTACAATTACAGTCATAAGACTTGATGACACAATTATAATTAATTACCAGTGCAAATTTAATCTTATAATAATAAGTTCTGACAACACAAACAAACATGGGTAAATGCTAACTATTGCTCTATAACTCCAAGAAACCATATGCTCAAGAAATTTTACACGTCTTCGTGTCCAATCAGAAAACAAAAGCATGTACAAATGAAACGCAAGAAAAATGTATCACTTGACAATCTCCAATGACAAAAGACTGAAGTAATCTTATCAACGTTTGGTAAATAATAAGTTAAAGCTTATCAGGTTTGGAAGCAAGATAAAAACTGGCAATACAAATATATAAAAAGCATGTGATAGCTCAAAACTAAAGAAAGCATGATGATGAGCTATAAGGCCAAACCAGTGTGACATGTGATTGAAATCATGTGTTTACAAACAATCAAAACTAAACAGAACACATTAAAAAAAAACAGTTTGGGAAAATAATCTCCACGCAATTATTTTGAAGTAATTAATTAGTTGTAGGGTGATACATCTGGCAACTCCATAAAACTGTCTTGTGACTTGTCTTTAAGGCGACTTTAACCTTAAATTAAAGCGACATAAAAATAAGACTTCTCAACTTTTGTGTGAATGTGCTATGGCTCATTGAGTCATTTTTGCCGAGTCTTCAGAACACTCTCAATATATGTTTTTATACAAGTTCACGTACTCATATGCTCTGTAGTATGAGCACAGATCTCTCTTCTTACTCATTTTGCGAACGGGCGAGAAGCTGCTAACAAACTAGCGAGTAACAATTTTTACGAAGTGATGAAACATTTTTTGCAATTTTACATTAAAATAATGTATATTGCTGACAACTTTTAATGATAATTAAATGCAAAGTAATTAGATTTTATTTTACTATTATTTGCAAATGGTTAGCATTTTCGGTGTCACGCGGCAGGCTGCTATAATGGAAAAAAATCGACAAACACGTACACTTGCATTTACGAATTCTTGCGCATGTGTCTGTGTCTATATATACGTATATATATGTATATAGATGTGTGTTGCTGTGCGTGTATTGAATTTTTTAAGCGCTTGCACCGCCCTCTCTTTCTCTTTGTCTATTGAATTTGCCATTTTTCCTCGTTTCAATTTCTCTATTTCTACAAAAATTCGATTTTTTTCTTAAGCGCCTCGCGACTCGCATATTGCGCTTTTGATCGCAAACCGTTCATTTTTACACCTGGAGTTGTCATTACTTGGATATTCACTAGTTCAGCCATTTGCGTGGCATTTTACTTACCCGAAAAGATGATTGCGGAGGCTACTCCCATGACACCGAAGAATGGGCCGTAGATTGGGTTATCGCTCACTTGTGTATCTGCCATTTTGTTATGTGTGTTTTAGGGATTTCTATAACGGAGAAAATTAAATTGATATTTTCACTTTTTTCTGTTGGCTAGTGACGATTTTGATTTATTCTTTGTTTAAACACACAATTTAACTTTTTCTGTTTTAAATTCTTATTTTTTGCTGCGCGCTCTTCCGCTATCTCTTCTGCGTTACTGCTGCTGCGACGACGTCTTTTTTTCGACTAGTACTACTTACTCGTTAATGCCACTCGTCAACTCACAATATGCGATGTCGACATTCGGTGCTTTTGAATTTCCATTTTGCTCACTCGCGAGTACGCAAAGTAGCCACAGCTTACAAAGCTACGAATGTGTGCCTGCACTCTTTTCCTCTTTCTATCCATCATTTTTAAACAGCACTCTTTCAAAAGGAA
Source organism: Stegana nigrithorax (assembly GCA_037044495.1). Lineage (NCBI taxonomy): Eukaryota > Metazoa > Arthropoda > Insecta > Diptera > Drosophilidae > Stegana > Stegana nigrithorax. The sequence goes on from JBAMBQ010003921.1 coordinate 5,201, forward strand.
AGAGCAAAAGTTCCATAAGACACGATTGTCCTCATAACAAAAAGAATAACATAACGTATATTACATGGTGGTGACAGCCAAGACATTGTGAATGTAACCAATTTTACATGTCATCTTTACGAAACCCTATAGTCTTTCACGTAAACCCTAACCTGGACTCGAACGCCTTGCTACAAGGCATTTTGTGGCTTAATATGTAGCACATTAAGATTTCTTGTTACACCATTGATAAAATATTTTGCCAAAGCAAATTTCTTTGTATTGAATGGAATACATACATATGTGTATAAGTTACTTTGTCATGAAATTCTGTACATAAAACGTTCGTTAACATCTAATATTAAGCGCTTGATTTGCATGTCGTGGCAATTTATAAGACTTTCTTTTTGTGATTTCATCGAAATAGTTTTTTTAATGCAGCAGAGCAGTCTGATTGGAAAAAGCGCGCAACTCATTTTTTTTATTTTGATCAAATCAAAAACAATAATTCTTAAATTCACATTTTTTCAACTACACTTGCGCACAGCACATGATTTGGTCAAAAGTTCATATGTATTTTCGCACTCACGTGATTAAAGTTATGAGAATTTTAAATCAAAAACAGCAACTCTGCTTTTAGCCTTTTCGGTTTGCGCTGGTTGGTTTTGGTTAAGGCGAAGAGAGCACGCTCGTCCACTGCGGTCGCTGGCAAAAAAGTGACTACTTGCTTCGCACACAGACGCTGCTTTATAAAATGCGTTTACGAGCAGCGCGAACACAGAGTGAGCTAGGCATCGCAAGCACTGACAACCCTGGAAATGCATTAATTGTTCTATTCTCAGTACAATCGCTTAGCTTTCACAGCCGAGCTTTTGCCCATTTCCGGTGCCATTTTTAACCAGTGTTAGAAATTGTGAACGAAAAGATGAATACAACTAAAACAACTTGATATTTTGTCGCCTGACCTAACGATTAAATTCTCTGGTGGGCTCGAAGAGCTGTAGGGATTAGGTGCGTTTAGAACTATTGGGGGTGTTACCTCACAAATCTTTGTTCGGTCGTATAAGGTGACTATTGGTTGTCATTTCACCCGATTGCGGAGGTTGCGTTGTCCGCATTAGTAGCAACATTTAAACGCTGTAGTCGAAAAAAAACCATAAATATGCTTAAAATTCTTAACATAGCCAACTTTATTTGACAAAGCATGAAGCTCAGTTCAAAAACCTTCCTTAAACTATTCACAGTTCAATTTTGCACAAAAATATTTTCTTTTACGCAAAATTCTAAAAACAAATTAGTGCTTGTCCAAAGCTTTAACCAATAACTCATTTATTGTCGTCAGCAGCATGCGTGGATCCTCTGCTAAGCCTGCTCCTACCATGGCGTTCGCGAAAAGTTGTTGCGTGAGCAGCTTCGCCAGCTCGGTATCGCTGGTACTCAGTTTGTACAGCTTTTTGACGAGTTCGTGCCTGAATGTTTAGGGAATCATTTTTTAAAGACTTTTTTAATGAAGGCAGTTAAAGTACTCACTTCGGATTAATCTCGAGTTCTGGCTGTAACAAGGCAAAGCGATTGGCTTCGGGCATCTGATGGCTTTGTGTGCGTATAAAATGCCGCGCGGCGGCCATTTCTTCAACTGTTATAACACAAGGATGCGACTCTAATCGCGATGTGGCCTTTACCTTGATCACCTTGCCCTTGAGTTGCTCTTGCAGCCAGCTCGTCAGTTCATCGATTTCGCTGCGCCTCAGACTGTCCTCACCGTAGTCCTCTTGTGTTTTAGCATTCGACTCTTGTCGCATTTCTTTTTCCACGGAGACCAACTTTTTATTTTTGTACTCGCCGAGTTGCATGAGCACCAACTCATCGTACGGCTCATAACAGAACAACACGAGTGCGTTACGTTTCTTTAGACTCTCATAGTAGGGAGACGTCTCCGCCAATGTGCGGTTAGGAGCCGCGAGGTAGTAGATATCCTTCTGCTCTAAACCCACTTCAGTGCAATAATCATCCAGCGAGATGCTCTTAGAATCCTTGGAGGATTCGAAACGCAGCAGTTTTGCAATGCCTTCCTTTTCGTTGTTATCATGCGACGTCACTATGCCCTCCTTCAGAAATAGGCCATAATCGCGATAGAAAGCTTCATACTCCTCTGGCTGTTTTTTCGATCTCTCGTGCAGAAAGCGAAGCACACGGCTACCAATGACGCTGGACAATTTCCTAACATAGGAAAATTTAAACTTATTATATCGTTGCTAAAACCTACATAAGTTTTTTATACGCACTTGATAAGCGCGTGATTTTGCAGCATTTCACGGCTTAAGTTGAGTGGAATGTCCTCGGAGTCGACAACGCCCTTCATGAAACGGAGCCACTTGGGCACCAGATGCTCGGTCTTTGACTGTATGAGCACTTTCCGCGTGTAGAGCGCCACGCCTGTGGTGCTGTCGCGCGACAACTCGAACATGCCGGGTTTGCCTTCGGGGAAATAGAGCAACGCACGTATGCTGAGGGGCACCTCGGTCTATTGGATGAGGACAGTTGTAAAAGGTGACCTTGCATTTGGACTTGTCAACTCTTCGCCACTTACCTTGTAGTGCATTGTGAAGCGCGGTATATCGTAAGAATTTCCAATAAAGCGATAAAATTCCGTATGTTGTTCCTTGGTCACCTGACTGGGCTCCATCAACCAGATGGGCTTAATCTCATTCGCTTGTTTTCCATTAAGTATAATTGGTGCACCCACAAAGTTGCTGTACTTCTTAATAACTGCCTGTATGCGGTCCTCATCCGCATATTCACGACATTCAGTCTTCAGGTGCAGCACAATCTTCGTGCCGTAGTCGACTTTACTGTCGTCTACCTGCTCGATGTTGTAGGTGCCGCTGCCATCAGTGGACCAACACAGCGCTGGTGCATCCGGCTGAGAGGCGCGGGTGTATACTTCAACCTTGTTGGCCACAATAAATGCAGAGTAGAAACCAACACCAAACTGCCCAATAATATTCGATGTAGCCGTTTGCGCCGACTCGTCGTTGCGCTTCATCTCCTCGAGAAATTGTTTGGAGCCACTGCGTGCTATTGTGCCCAGATTCGTGATTAGTTCATCGCGCGTCATGCCAATGCCCGTGTCCTGTATGATTAGCTGCATGTTCGGCTTATCCGATGTGATTTTAATCTCAAGGGCGCGATCTGCCTGCGCATAGTTAACGCCATCCGAGTTATCTGTCAGCACCTTGTAACGGAATTTCTCCAGCGCATCACTGGCGTTCGAAATGAGTTCACGTACGAAAACTTCGTGATCGGAATAAAGCGAACGTGCGACAATGTCCAGCAGTTGCCGCGTTTCAGCCTGAAATTCCATCTTGGTCGAGTGTCCATCTTCAGCGTCTTGTGAGGACGCTTCACTTGGTTGTTTGTGCTCTGCGGCAGTATAGTTGCGGCTCAGCGGCGTCATAGACAAGCGCATACTAGAAACTTCAAATGCTCTTAGTTATGTTTTCACTTATCACTTTGATCTTTGTATGGATCTTACCACATGCCGGTATTTTCTTGAAATTCGCACGCTGCGCCACACGTGTTGTGTGCAGTAGGCATCGACTAAGGCATTGCCAGTTCTGTGATCGGCCAAGAACCCCAATTGCGCGTAATGACATTTTTCGATAAATGTTTTGTTATTTTGGCTTGTCTCGAATTTTGATCCAAAGATTTTAATAATTTGTTCTACGTTTGTTCTGGAAAACGTTACTCAACTGAAGCAGTTGACAGCTGTTTCGATTACTACTAAGCGTTGCCAGACTTTTGAAACTTTTTCTGTTTTGTTTTAATTTGAAGCTGCATCAGCATATTTAATAAATTAAATATATATAAATATAAATATAATGATTTCATTTGCCCCCATGCATGACGGTAGGGTCAATGCTCAATATAAGCAGTCAAAGTTATCAGCTCGTCAAATTTCACTTATTTCTGGGATTAAGTTAGTGTTAGTGCTAGTGCTGCTAACGGATCGTAAGTAAGCAAGTTGGCTGCATGTAAAGTTATCCGAGAATGAAGTTTTTCAAATAATTTGGAAATTTTGAAAAATTTCCATTTTGCGTAATATTTGTAGTGATTTTTGAGAATTTGTAATTGGTAAGCAGAAGTTGCTATCATAACACTAATGAGTGAATTAGGTCGCAGACCTTCAGTCATCATATTAAACAGCGTTATTGGATTACTATCCTTGAAGACTGAAGAAGTATATATCATTGGAAAATAAAAATATCGACAGCTGTGAAATCATAGGATTTCAAGAAGATATTAGAGAACTATCGAAATCATATATCTGTTTAAGACGTCTTACTAAAATAATTTACATATCGATAATTTACTAAAAAACTGTCATAAGTCAAAAACGAAGCAGAATTATTCGTTATATCAGGCTTCATATTGATATCTTATTTATTCTTTTCGTAAGAAGAATATTTTCTTTTATTTTTTCTGCAATCTTCAATTTTAAATGCGTTACCTTCAAAATCGTGATTTTGATTTATGACAGTCTTCTAGTAAATGAGGAATATATTCATTATTTCTGCTCTGCTTGTATAAAACATACAAATATTTTCTAATTGTTCAATATTTCGATATAAATAATAAGTCTATGTGAATCTAAACACCTAATCCAGAAGCAAACTCTTTGACAGTTAGAAGATAAATTGCTTCGCATTGGAAATTTTAGTTAAAAGCGGCTTTCAAGCTGGCAAACAATGTCATTAGTGGGTTTCATTGAAAACTAAATAGCAAAGAAACTTCAGCAAATCTTGCAAACTATTCGTAATTTAAATTTATGTATGTATGTGTATGTACACCCAACCCACCTTCACATGTCCCATACTTGCACTTGGTACAAGAAAAAAAGTGTTATATCAATGCTAATTACCAAGTTGATTTTGTTGATAAAATCAAGCAAGAAAATAAAAGTATTTTAATTCGTTCATAAGTTAAATAAACTAAAATTTGGCTTTATAACTAACGAATGTGTGTCGGTGTTGCGAATCAGGTGCCTATTATCGAAAAGCCAATGAAAATTTGTTATCGCCAATTTGCTGTTATGCCGCCTTACTCACGTGCTAGCCAACAGCCGTCAGCTGTTACCTTCATGTACTTTACTATATACTGTATATGTACGTATGGCAGGGTCATTGCCAGCAATTGAATTTATGCGGCAACTTCTCGTGTGGTTTCCTGTGACATGCACAAGAGCCGATGTTAAACGCAATAATCTAGTAAGTATTTCAGAATCCTTTTTTGGCATGGGCATGTGTATAGTAAAGAAATATCTTCAATATTAGATAAGGACAAAAAACATTTTTTTTAAGTATGTAAAAATTTTTAAATGTATTTCTAGCTAACAACTTATTTGTCTTTTCAAAAACATTTGGGGTTAATGGCTTGTCGGACGAATTGTTTTGTCTAATCTATGAGCAAAGATATATATCTTTTAATTATGCTGCTCCCATTTTTCTGCCTTCCTTCCTACCTATTCCAATTTGCATTTAAAATTATTTATTTTATTTTTTTTCATATTTTTTTATTATATAGATTTCTTTTTTTTTTATATTTAAAGGTTACACACAGACACAAAAACTAGTTCGATATATACTTAATTTGTTACTTGCATTAAAAATTATTCATAAGTATATTTTGTGTTAATAATTTAATTGCTAATTATTATTATTAATTATATATAATTATATATATTTATGAATAATGTTCATTAAAGCAGTTTACTATAAGAATATTTTAAACGTAATAAGATATTTACACAAATGCACGTCAATTCAAATAAAAGGCGTTTAAAGAACTTATAAAATAAAAGTGAAAAGTAAAACAAATATGAATTATATATATATATTAAACAAGTGAACGATCGCATTAAAATACTATGTTATATGTGTTAATAAATAAAACGAAAAAAATTATAATATTCGTTAATGTTTAAAATGTTATAATTTATTGATGTTGTAAATTTCCCTTTTGTCTCTTTTTTAATTTTTAATGCACGTTTTTGTTTTGTTTTTGCTTTTCCAAAAATTTGTTTAAATATGTTCAATGCAAAATCTGAGGTAGTTACATTATTTAAATTTTTTCATTTATTTATATATATTTTTTTAACTTCCTTGTTTTTTTTGTTTTTCTTATTTATTTTGTTTGTGCAGCCGTTTTTTATAATTTCTCAAATTTTCACTTTTGCTTATTCATTTTCGTAAAATATGAACTAAATTTAAAGAAAAAAAAAAAATTAAAATATTTCTATATAAAAAATGTCAAATAGCTTAGTGCATTTTGCTAACGACTTTCGTCGTTTGATTGTTACAAATTATTGCTTCTAAAAGTGTTATGCATAGATTTCTTATATATAAATATATAATATTTAAATACATTTTTTTCATAGATTTACGAACTTTTTAATCAGCTAAAAAAGCGACACCGACACAATTTGTTGCTAAATGCAGCAATAATGTTTACAATATTTGTATATATATTTATATATATATATATATATCATATTTTTAATTAATATTGTTTTAAATGCTTATAAGTTGAAAAAATTAAACTTAAATTAATATGCAAAAAACTGCTAATTTTCTTTCTTCTGGTTTTACCATTTTGTTTGCGTAAATGATAATTAACGACTTTTTGTTTTTTTTTTTGTTTTTTTAGTTCGTGTGCACATACACAAAAATATTTGTTTACAATTTTTTATAAAAAAAAATTTTGCTTGTAGATTTATTTAAAAATTGTACAGCCGTGTTACTTAATGCGGCCCAGCTGCACAAAAGCGGCTACTAATAAATACTTGATTAAAAATTAATTTCTTGTTATTTTGTTTTTATCTTTTATATTTTCTTTATCAATTTGCACATAGTTAAAATATTCAGTCCAAGTCAAAAACTGTTTATTTTGGCAGTGTTGAGTTTGTTACTAGTTTGTTTTATTTTTGCATTATTTAATCAAAACAATTTGTTTTCAAATAATTTAAATAACTGTAAATAAAATAATTACAAAGCAGTCAAAACACAAACAAAAGCTTTCACAGTGAGTAAAAGAAATACCGGCCAATGTCGTCACATGACTCCCTTCCGCCCCTTTGCTCCTTTGACAATCGTCAGCATTGTAGACCCATGCATCGCATGGCGGAAACTGTCTAACTTGTGGCACACGTTTTAATAATAAAATTATGGGTAAGCTAACAGTAATGCTAATTAATTAACTGCTACTGTGCGTAGGTATTTGCTATAGCAAATGCTTTTGAACCACATTCGATGTGGATGGAAAATTATCGTCAGGCCATGGTGCCCATGAGTATGACTCACACACACACATACACTCACTTCGCTGTGCGCCGTTGATTTGCCAGACTAAGCTGACTGACTAATTTGCAGCAATTGTTTGATTTTTAGCACAAATGTCTGTCGGCAAGTGAGTTATTATGGCCTTTGATAAAAAAAAAGCAAAACATAATCGCGCATTGCGGCTCGAAACCGCAACTTGATGGCAAGCGTAAAGTAAACCCTTTTACTCATAAGCAGCCAGCTCAGTTAATTTTCGATGAATTAAATATGTTTGAAATAAACAAATATAAATGTTTTTGTATCAAGAATTTTGAAATAATTCTGTTAAATGAAATATGAGCGGTATTGGTTTGGGGCAATGCAGGGAGCAGATGTTCGTGATCTATAGACACTTACGCACATGTGCATGCCATAATGTGTAAAAATGAAAGTCAAAACTTAAAGAAAAAAACAAATACTTAAAAGCGAATAAAATACAAAGCAACTGATATTTTCTGAAATTTTGATAATTGTTTAAGCATTTTTTTTTATATAATTTCGTAATAAAATAAAACAGAATTTTTTGTGTATTGGTTTATTATTAAATGCAAATGTAGTTTTCAAAATGTCAAATATCATAATTTTATGCTAATCGTAAGTATTTTTATATATACAATTATTAACTATTTTTTATGCGATTTAGGGAGTTTTGCATAATGTATGAATTTCAGCTAAAATGTGATGTGGCAATTAAAAAACAAAAAGAGGAAGTTGTTAGTCTTTTAAAAATTTGTTTATTGGAAAAAAATTATTAAACCTAAACGCATGTCTGGAAAAAAATTCATTTTCTTATTAAAGAAATTGCTTTTTTTCTTTATTGTAAGAAATAAAAAACGTTAAATTAAAGTTAACTGCTTACAAAAACAAAAAAAAAAAAACGTACAATAAATTAAACTAATTTTGTTTTAATTCATATAATAAAAAGTCTTCATTGCGTTTGCCTTTTACTTGGTTTAAATAAAAATTTATTATATTTAATGTAACATAAACAAAATTAAAACAAAAATATTTTATAAATGTATGTGTTTTGTGTTAGATTTGTGTATGCTCATTAAATTATTAATTAAAAACTAAAAACAAAACTAAATTTGTTCATTTCTTTGCGGGTGGGTGGTTTGATAAGGTTTTGTATATATTTTACTCCTTTGCATTTATGTTTCTTTCGTTTTTTTTTCCTTTGCTGTTTTAGTCAACTAAACTAATTAATTAATTAATTGCTTTATATACATTTAAATAATTATAGCACTAAGTTTTATGTTCACTTTTGTTTAAATTAAATTAAAAATTTACTAAACTGCAAATTAAAATTTGAAGCGCTTCATTTTTGTTTTTTTCTGTTTTTTTTTTTTTAAGCATTATTTTGTATATTTTCTTTCTTTTGGGCAGCTGTCTCCTCACTTTATAAAACTACTCTAATTCAAATAATTAATGTCTGCTTCGAACTTCGAACCAGTTGTGATCGAGTTCCAGTCGAAGGCCAGAAATCTGTCATCATATTCATGTACAACCGCCACAAGGACTCTCAAAAAATTGCCAGAAACCCAGGGTAAGCGCAAAAACTGACCGGAAGTCCTTGTGGCTGTGTTTCCTTTAACGAATTGGCTTATGACCTACACTAGGGTTTTATGTTTTCGGCATGTAATTTGGACTTATTTAGTGTATTTTGTTTACTCTTCTGCTTGAAGACTTAAGAACTACTTAAAAAGTTATATTACAAATTCTCATAGAAATACGCACGTTTTGCAGCTAAAAAAATATATGCATTTTTTCTCTGTGTACGCTATTATACCGCACGCTTGTGCTGCTGATTGCCAATTGATTAGGCTTAAAAATACTGCGTTCTCCTCTACTCTGCTTTGCTCTGCTACTCAAATATTTATCAGCAATTGAAAAATATTTTACGCTATTTGTTGCTCAGTTGCCCTAGGCACCTTGCGAACCACTGATCACTGACCACTGATAAGGTCACGACCTCACAGGTGTTCGTTTTAGCACTTCATCACAAGCTCTGGCTGCGGCGGTTTCTGAGGCTTCCGCGCCTGCTTGCGTCGCTGCTGCATTTGCAGTTTAGTTATGGTCAGCACCTGTTGATAACTTGAAACGGTTTCGCTTGTGCTGGTCTCCGTGTCGTCCTCGTCGTCGGCGGACTCGTCTTCATCGTCGTTCTCATTGTCATTACCATCAACGTCGTCGTCTTCATCGGAGTCAGCCATTTCATCTGATTTATCCGCCTCATCATCATCATCCTCCTCCTCGTCCGCAGCATTATGCAATTGATTCAGATTGAAATCATCGCTGAAAAGATTCGGATCGTAGCGCAGCTTATACGCAGTCGTTAGCAGACTTTCAACGCGCGTCTTCTCCGCCGGATTCATGTGCTTAATGTGCACAGTCTTGACGTAGGCGTCCGTACGCTCAGGCAGCCACTCGTCGCAAATGCTGCAGCACACAAAACGAGAAATACATGGTAAACTTGCCGTGCCGCCTTTGACAACGCTTGTCTACTTACATTTCACGCGGAGACCAGCGCACAAAGCACTCATAGCAGCCGTGGCGCGTCTTGCGTCGCATCATACTTTGACCTTGAAACGTTATGGCGTTGCTTCCGTCAGTTAGCGTGTTTATCTGACGCAGCCGATGCTGCAGGCCTTCCATGATGCCCGCATCAAAGAAGTCGAACATCCGCGCTGCAATCGCCAGAGAGGAAAATCAGTTTAGCTTTATTAAAGCACACTCGGCAAAGTGGCGATCAGTACTTACCTGAAAATGGCTGACGTCGGTAGCGCAGCTTCTTGCCATTCTTGCGCAGCTGTTTGGGCACTGGTGGATCTGAGGTACGTTTGTTGCTGCTCTCCTTTTGGTCGGTTGCGTTGAAATGATTGTTCACATGCTTTTGCAAGGCCAGCTGCAAGTGAGTAAGTAAAAAATATGTGTAAAGCATCAAGTGGCCGCCATGGCTTAGGCTGAGTGTGCACTGACCTGTGAACCGAAGCGCAGGCCGCAACCGTCGACGATGCACTTGAACTGCTTGGAGCCGCCGTGCGAGAGCACGTGCCGTTCGAGCCAGCGACGCGAGCACGATTCCTTGTTGTAGACCTTGCAGCCGACCCAGAGGCAGGCGAAGGGTCCGGTCTGCGTGTTGACATGATGCGACTGCATGTGGTCGAGCAGCTTGGAGTTGCTCTCGTGCTTCTTGTTGCACTTATCCCAATAGCAGACGCCATCGTGTCGTTTGGCACCTTTGGCGCCAGCACCGGCGGGGAAGCGTATCGTCTTTGGCTGCGATAGAATGGGCGAAATGGCTGCTTTGGGCAGCGAGCTGCTCGCGCTCTCGGCCAAGTGCGTGTCGATGGTCGTGTAGGAGATGGTGGTGACATTGAGCGTAGGCACCAATATCTTGCCCAACGAGGAGTGCAGTGTGGAGCTGCTGGAATCGTCGGCAGTCGATGGCGTTGGTGGCGGTGAGCTCGGCGAGGGCGCGTTGCTGGCCATGGAACTGTTGTCACTCGCAGAGATGCTCGTGCATGTCGGCGAAGGTGTAGCGGGTGTTGAATTGCTGCCATCCGAGGCGGACAGCGTCGAAGGTGAACGAGCGGCCAGAGTGTCCTCCACATGGGCTATGACTTCTTTGATTGACCTGCGCAAGGCATAAGATGAAGAAAAAGAAGAAGAAGAAGGGTTACGAATTTCTTAAGCATACAAGGCTGATGCTGCTGTGGTACTTACATGCCGCTCACAATCGAATTGGAGCTGCTCTCGCTGTTGCTCAGACTGCCGCCAATGCCCGACTCCGGAGTGGGCAGATCGCGCTTGTGCGTGGTCGACGTCTCCGACTTGTCCTCATCATCCTCATCGTAGCTGCTGCTGCGACTACACTTGGCCGACTTGTCAATGGTCAGATTCGATTCGGAGCCAGATGTGGCCGATTCGAGTGCTGCCTCCGAAGCCGTAGCCGATGCGCTGGAAATGCATGTCGAGGTCACCATTTCACTAAGCATGTCCGTCTGACTGGCATTGACAGTTGTTTGTGTGCCAGCGGAAGCATTCGAATTGGAAGAATTGGAATTGCCCGGCGAGGCAATAGAAACGGCCAGCGACGGCGCCGGCGATGGCGCCGAACTAGAACTCAACGAGGCAGGCGTTGAGGCCTCCAGCGAAAGATCCGCAGCCGATGAAATGGAATTCGATGAGTGCACCGAAGCGCTGAACGAGCTAAACGAGCTGCACTCATGCTGCTGCATCGTAATATCCTCCATGAGCTCGGCCTTAATGCACGACGGCAGCTGCCCGGCGAAGCTGGTCGACGAGGCGGTCATCGTCGACTCCGAATTGGATTCCTCCAGCGGCTCGGTCTTGATGGTGCTAAAGCTGCCAAGTGTGCTGCTGCTGTTGCTGTTGCTCTTGCTGCCTATGCTGCCGGCCAGCATGTGCATGCTGGGCATCGTGGGCGTAATACTAATGGCCCCATTGGAATTCTTCACCAAATCAAAGAGATCCGTCGTGCTGCCGCTTGCCGTTGAGCTCGTCACGTTCGGCAGCGTGCTCAGCTTCAGCGCAGCGCTGGCCACTGTCAGACTCGTGGCTGGCGTCGGCAACGCCGACACCTTCATGGCCGTCGACGTGTTGGTCAGCGTCTGCGTGAGCTTAGCGGGTGCAATGCTCACCAGTGCCGGCGTAGGCAAGCCAATGGTCTTGGCTGCTGTGCTGGCGGTGACGGCACGCAGCTGACTCAGCTCCTTGTTGCTGGCCGCCAGTGTGCTCGAGGCGGGCACCAAGGGCGGCGGCGTGGTGGGCGTGGCTATGATCTTGCCGCCGACAGTCGTGATCTTCGCTGCTCCAGCTGTGGCTGCCGCTGCTGCTGTGGCCGCTGAGGCGGCGCTGTTCAGTGTGGGGGTTACCTTTGTGTTGAGCTTGGCTTGACGCTTCTGGTAGGGCTTGGCAAGGTTCAGCTGTTTGCTGAGCGAGTTGATGTGCTGCTGCTGACTGTGGCCGGCGGACGCCACCGTTGTGCTGACAGTGGGCGGCGCTGCACGTGTCTTTGCGTTGGAGATGGTCACCAGCGGCGGCGGCTGGGAGCTCAGTGCTGGGTATGCGTTGTTTGTTGTTGCTTTCACAATTGCTAATTTGGCAGTGGTCGCTTGTTGCTGTTGTTGTTGTTGCTGCTGCTGATGCTGTTGTTGCTGTTGCTGTTGTTGGTGCTGCTGATGTAGATGATGCTGATGCTGATGTTGGTGCTGATGTTGCTGTAGTATGGTTGTTGTTGTTGCTGCAGCTGTGGCTGCACTTAGATTCCCCATGGCAGTGTTGGTTGTTGCAGTTGCTGCTGCTAAGCTATTCGAGTTGTTATTGGCAGTGTTGTTGTTGTTGTTGCTTGTGGCGAGTGCAGCAACCGCTGAAAGTGGCGGGGGCTGCGTGGCAGTGATTAATTGTTGCTGATGCTGCTGCTGTTGTTGTTGCTGATGCTGCTGCTGCTGTTGTTGCTGTTGCTGTGCGAGCAACAGTTGCGCCAGCTGTTGCTGCTGGTATTGCAGTTGCTGCTGTTGCAGATCATGTTGCTCATTCGGCGCAAAGATCGAACTCAGCGCCGGTATCGGTTGCAATGCCGGCAACGGGGCTGGCTGCTGCTGTTGCTGCTGATGTTGGTGATGCAGTGCAACTGCCGCCTTCTGTTGCTGATTGTTGGCTGCAATTGCGGCTGCTGCCTGCGCCAGCATTGCGGGCAGGGACGTTGCATTCAGCAGCAGTCCTGCGGGTGTGGCCATGAACACCGGCTGCTGTTGCTGCTGTTGGTGCTGCTGCATATTGGCGGCAGCAGCAGCCGCAGCGCCCAGACGCTGCAGTTGCTGGTACTGTGCCTGTTGCTGCACCTGTTGCTGCTGCTGCTGCTGTTGCACTTGCTGTTGCTGCTGATTGGCCATAATGGCGGCTGCGATCTGCTGCTGGAAGATTTCCTGAAAGTTTGCATTGCTGGTGGCAGCAGCAGCAACCTTTTGCTGCTGCTGATGCTGCAATTGCAACTGCTGTTGCTGCTGCTTCAGCAACAGATCCTGCAAGTCGGCTGCACTCATGAGGCCAAACGGATTTGTGGCAGCCGCCGCTGCAGTGGCTGTGGTTGCCGTTGTCGTTGTGGCTGTGGTGAACTGCTGCAGCTTGAAGACGGTACCGTTGAGGAAATACTGCGCTGCCGCCGCTTGGGCAGCCTGGGCCGAGGCCGCGGTGGTGGCCGCTGCAGCAGCCGCTGCCTTGGCTGCCACACTGTTCAACTGCATGATGTTCGTGGCACCGTTGGCCGCCAGCAGTTGTGGCAACTGGACTAGATTCGGCAATTGCACGGCCGTCGTGGGCAGCTGGTAGAGTGTGGGATTGGCTGTCGCCACGGCAGTTGTGGGCTGCGCGGCTGTGGCGCCCGTCACTGTGGCCGTGGCCGATGTCACTGTTGCCTTGCCCGCTGAGTTCACAACAGCCTTCAGTTGTGCTGCGGCTGCGGCGGCGGCTGCTGCCGCTTGTGTCTGTGTGGCTGCTGCGGCTGCGGCGGCCGCTGCTGCCACGGCGTTGTTGGTCGGCGCCGTTGGCAGGCGGTAAGCGGTGAGTAAGACGGCGGGGGTTTGTTGTGCGGCAGCAGCAACCGCAGCTCCGCCGTTGGCGTTGAGTGTGGCTTGGGTTGTTGGCACGTTGTGTTGTTGCTGCTGCTGCTGCTTGTGCAACTCCAGCTTGGCTGCGGCTGCTGCCTGCTGCTGCTGCTTCATTTCGGGTGTGCGTGGCGCAATGGCGACGTGTTTTTTCGCAGGGGATTTGCCGTTGCCGGTCGCTTGCTGTGCGGGTGTCTTGCGCAGATTGGGCGCCACTTGTGCGATCTTGGCTGGCTGCTTGGTGCTGCGTTCGATTTTCTTAAGTGCGGGCACGGGCAAAGGCAAAGATGTGTGGGGCACCGTGGTGCCGCTGTGTGGCTTGGCAATGGCGGCCACATGATTGGCCGACACCTGTGGCGGCGGCGGCAAAACGCCAAGTGTGGTACTTGGCAGCAAGCTGCTGCTGCCGCTGGTTGTTGTGGCTGTGCTGGCTGCTGGCAGGTTGTTGACAATGTTGCTCGGTGCTATTGTTGCCGCTGGATTGACGGTGGCAGTGGCAGTGGGGGTGGCAGTTGCAGTGATCGGTTTGGTTGCTGTTGGCTTTTGCTGCTGCTGCTGTTGTTGTTGTTGTTGCTGCTGCTGTTGTTGTTGTTGCTTTTGCTCCTTGAGCTGTGAGAGTATATTGAAATATTTGTTTAACGAGGCAGTTGTTGCTGGTGTGCTCATGGTCAAGGTGTTGGCAACGTTGGACGCAGTCGTTGTTGTTGTTGTTGCGGCAGCCAATGAGCTGGCATTGCTGTTGAAGGCGCTGCTGTTGCTGGTGTTTGTGCTGCTGGCCACAACAGCGACTGTTGCTGCAGCGTTTGCGGCCGCTACTGCTGGTGTGGCAACATCCAAGCGTTTGACCGCTTGCGTTTGCTGTATCTGCGGCGGCTTCATTTGTGACTTAAAGTAACCTGTAATTTTGGTCTGCGACTCTTCCATGGCCGCAGCTTTCAGTCTTTTGCTTGCTGCCGACGTATCGCCGGCAGTTGTGGCAGCGCCGCCAGTCGCACCGTTGCTGGTGGCCCCAGCATTGGTGGCACGTGACTTCTTGGCCGTTGTGTCGCTTTGTGCATTGCTGGCGGCATTACGTTTCTTGTTGTTGTTGTTGTTGTTGCTGCTGCTGCTGTTGCCGTTGCTCATGGCAGGTGAGGCAGAGATTGTTGTTGCTGAAGCTGTTGCGGTGACCGTCGCTGTTGCGTTGCTGTTCCAGGGCCATTGCAGCGTGGGCAGCAAACTGCGTGTGGCGACGGCAGCGCCTGCTGTGTTGTTGCTTTTTATTGGTAGTTGTTTCAGTTTGGCAGTGTTGGTTGGTGTTGTTGTTGTTGTAGATAATGTGGTTGATGATGATAATAACGATGATGATGTGGCATTTGTTGTTGTTGCAGTTGAAGCATGTGTTGCTGAGGCATTCGTGTTGCTGTTGGTTTGTGTGACGCTTGCAGCGATAATATTGGCGCCATTTGTCGCAGCATTGCTGGCTGCAAGTAATTGTGGTGGCATTTTGCTGTTGTTGCTGTTGCTCGGTGTTATTGCTGTTGCCTGGTTGGCTTGGTGTTGTTGTTGTTGTTGCTGCTGATGTTCGTCACTTAACTGCGAGTGGACGCTGTACGGCGAACCGGGTTCAGATGCATCCTCACAATGTGAGCCTGCGCTGGAGTCCGTGCAGCTAAGTGAGGTTGCGACGCCACTGCAAGCGAAAATAAAACACGAATTAGTAAGAAAAACATTAAATGGAAATCATCAAAATTTCATTAAAAGTATTCAAAACAACATTGCAAGCTTGGTTATACAAACAAAATTTTCGTAATTGTTTTTTTTTAGCTTTTTTTTTTGGACACGCGCCACACCTAAGCAACTTGGCAGCCATTGGCATGCTTACTTTATCATAATTTTCTCACTTCCGCACACGTTATTTTCATTTTGCAAATAGTTATAATTGTTTCTGCATCTTTTGTGGTTTGTTTTTGAATGTTGGATGTTCTTTTTTTGTTTTTTTTTTCGATTTGTTTTCAAAAAAGTAAAAAAATTCCCGCGTATTGATTGTTTACGAACAGCTGTTGTGGCCAGGGCTGAGTGCAGCCCAAGCGCACACCGTTTCTATACAGCTGTTAAGTAACCTTACAGAGTACAGCCTGGTACAGCGTGGCAATGTTAACTTATGCTTCGCTAACAGCTCTGCTATTGCTGTAATTAGCAGTATCACAGAGACTGTTATTAATGGTCGCTGACAGAAGTCTGTTAGGTTAATTATCTTTATGTTGTTGCGAGCATTTGTAGAATCATTGCTAATAAGAAATTGTATTATTAAATTGTTTTAATGCCAAATTACTTTATTTAAAACTATTTTGATTCGAATGAAATATAAAAAAGAAACCAGTTAATCACAATATATCTGAGCATATGTAAGTTCTAATGTTATGATTAATTATTTAATACATAACTGGTTTAACAGATAGATAGGTTTCAACGGTTAATCTCTTTTAAACAAACTGCAATCATTGCTTATGAACATTGAATTTTGTATGCAAAGCTTGTGTCTGAAATAAAATTCATAACTCAATGACCAAGTTTGTAATACCACTTTATTGTAGAAATCATTAATTTGAAAGAAACATGCATGGAACTGATACTCAAAACAACTCCTAATGCCTCAACCGTCATCAAAATTACCTTATCAGAGGAAACTACATATGTAACAATTTGCTGCTAAAAGAGACAAAGTTTAGCTGGTTTGGCAGCATTAGAAAAGCAGCTAAAAAAGTTTAACGGTAAAAATAAGCCTGCATTTCAAAGACATTTTTCAGAAATGCACATCCATATGTACATTAATAACATTAATATAAAAATCTTTAAGCGCTTTAAGAATGCCACAGAAATTTTCTTTAATAAAGCAAAACTCTAATTTACTTTGTATCTTTGCCGGCGGCATCTCAAATATGCGGAGAGAAAAAAGGCTTACGATCCAAATTGCCGACAGTGTATCGCATGAATGCTGGCACTAAGAAGACAAATGAAAATAAAACAAAACCAAAGGGGCGACAAAATAAAAAAAACGAATAAATTTATGAAAGATGTGTATGTACTCATACAAGCAGACGTAGTTAGCGGCGACGGACGATGTGCAACGTGACGATGGGCGTCAAGTATGCAGCAGCGGCAGCAGCAGCAGGAAAAAAATACACCAAAGATACAAAAGAAAAACCAACCTAAAACAAAACTTCCAGAATATAAAGATAAAAGCACAGCAGCAGTTTTGTGTAAAACCAGGCGCTGATATGCAACAAAAGTAATACAACAGCAGCAACAACAACAATATTTACGCTTTCAGTATTACTGCTGGCTTTCACGGGTGTGTAGCAAAGCCTATGTTAAGCAACAATGGCAAGAAAAATGCCTACAAAAAAAAAAAAAAAACAAAAACCGCATTTAAGCTTCTTCGTGTCCTGGCGTATCAAACATGCCGAGTGCTGTTATTGCACTTGAGTGCTCACTGTTAGCAACAGTGTGTTAACATCAGCCCGCTGCGGGTCGATAAGTCAGAGAGTGAGTGAAAGAGAATGTGACTTTGGCAGTCGCGTCGATTGAGCAGTCAAACGATATTATTATATGTATTTGTATGTTGCATTGAAAGTCGGAGGATGCCCCTGGTGCCGCAACTATAGGATTTCGATCCGAACCGAACCGAACCGAACCGCTCCGATATTTTATTATCATTTATTATTCATTATTTGTATTACATGCGAACGCAACGTCAATGTGCCTAACGAAAAGCGTTAAGTAAACAAAAAACCGAATAACATGCAAGAAGCAGAAAAGCAGCAGCAGCAGCGCAGACGAGGCAACAAAAACAGAGAAGCAAAGAAAAAGAAGAACACGAAAAAACCCAATGCCCATCGAGCGTGCGTTTAGATGACTGCCGCGGCCGCTGCCGCTGCCGCTCTTCGCGTCGACGCGTGTTTTTATATGCCACGCTGTGGCCAGTCAGCCAGCCTCAGTATGTGCCTCAGTATGTGGCATGCAGCGGCGTTGCGCTGAGCAGCTGAGCAGGCAGGCACGTAGTACACAACGACAAAACGAAATGAAAAAAAGAATAAAATAGAAGAAGACGAGTGCAAAGCAAGAAAAAGAAAAGAGAAAAAAAGTAAAATAAAATAATTCTTCATCAACTTCGAACTTCAACATTAATGCGGGAAAATTGTTTCAGGTAGCGTGAGCGAACAAGTATACACACATACGCACATGCTGACAGACTGGCAGACAGACAGACAGACAGACAGACAGACTGGCAGGCATGCATGTTTGTATCTCTCGGCATGTTTGTATGTTTCCTACTTATATTTCTTTTGCTGCTGCTGCTGCTTCGTTGTTGTTGTTCTCTTGATTTTTTGTTGGATTTTGTTTTTGTTTTTTTTTTGCTTTTTTTGTTTTTGGGTGTGGGGCAGTTGGTTCGACAGAGGCGACAGCACAGCAGCAGGGCAGCCGGGCAGGAGGGTGGCATTGTGTTGTGTGGAGCAAGTGTGGTTAGGCATTAAAGCGCATTTTATTGTTTATTATTCATTTTGTTGTTGTTGTTGTTGTAGCTGTTGTTGAGCTTGTGCTTAGCACTGTGATTGTTGTTGGTTTTGAAGTTTTTCTTTTTTGTTAATTTATATTTTCTGTTTCTATTTTTGCTTTTATTTCTATTTTTTCTCATTTTTTTATTTTATTTAATTTTTATTTCTTTTATTTTATTTATTTTTTTTGTATCAAAAGCCTTGCGGACGTGTGCGTGTGAGAAAAAAGGGCGCTCAAAGAATTTTTCACACGGGACACTTGTAAATATTTGTAATTGTTGTTGGCACAATGCTAAATCCTTTCAATTAATAATTCAGCAGGCAATGCTACCTTTGCAGGGAAATATCATGGCGCGGAAGGGTTCCTTACTTGGTTGGACGACACATTTGTTTTTGCTTTGCTTTCAGAGGTGGTTTGCGAAACCAACCCGAGAACAGCCGGCGTCATGTTCAACAGCGAGAGAGAGAGAGGGAGAGAGAGTGAGACGTTGGCATAATCTACGTGGTTTTCAGACCGGCATGTTGCTGGGCGCAATTTGCTTTGAAACTTATTGTGCTTTAGTTTCAGCTATTTATAGTAAAACCTTTACACTTGCCCTTCAATTTCTCACAGCTTTAAGTACAATGGTTAAAGGCAACTAAACCAATTATAAGTACCTAAGTACGAAGTCGCTGTTAAACTGGAAACGGGCATTATTACTAATTTTGCCTAATGAATGGAACTCAGTTTATAGTTAGTTTGGACTATCATTCAAGTTATTAACGGAATACAAATCAAATACCAAACCCAATCATTTTATTAATATTCGACTTGGATAATAAGGCCAGCAGAAGTCAAATGTACTCCTTATTCATTAACTAAACTTAAAGAAATAAGCATAAATGCAAAGCCTACAATTTTTTGCTTAAGGGAATTCTTATCGTGATCCTTGTAAGTAGCAAAGCCATGCCTGCTCATTTCAGCCAGTTAACGGTTTGCCTGACGCAGGGTCTGTACACACAGGCGTCGCAATAATTGTCACAGCAAGTCAAACTGCAACTTTGACCAAGCTGGGCATTACAATAATGATAGCTGTTGAACTCCGGCTAATCGCAAGGGCATCGCTACTCCAATGTGTCAGCGACGATTGTAAAGATCTCCTTTCAGTATTTAAGGCATTAATTTAACAATTTTCCAATAAAAAGCAAAGTGTCATTCATCAGCTTAAAATGTTCTAATTATTGAGCAAAGGAAAATGCAAAACTTTATGGAATATCCCAAAAAGATAACTTTAAACTCTAAAACTCTAAACTTAAGCAGTCTACCTGCGTTCTATTATTTACAAATCACTGACCAACCCATAATCAAGAAATAATATGCTACCCTTCTAAGCTTCTGCAATTGCTTAGCCATTAAGTAATTGAATCTTTGAGTAAAATATTCGCTAATGTATAAGATGTTCCTAAGTTTAAAGTTCGCAGTAAAATTTTAGTCTGCAGTGAATTTTCTTTTTGTGGTATTTTGTCACTTGGCTGCCATAGCAGCTTTTGCTCTTTGCGTTTATAAAAGATAAGTTCGTATAACATGCGATGTACATATATAATCCATTTTAATACGTTGCCACTTGCCCAAGAACATAACTGCGCAATGTTAAGGAATGCTCGCAGCATGAAAAGCCATGATGCCAAGAGCCAACAATAAGCTTGCCGCAAGGAAGGCGAAACATTTGCTGACGATTTCATGACAACAGAAATAGACAAATTTGAACTTTAAATGTGTTTACACATTAAGCAAAAGATTTGAAAAATTTTTCGAATATAAAAGATAAACCTTGTTCAAATTCTTAACAAGTGTTGTTGCAAAAAACCCTTGCGTTTCTGGAAATATATTCAAATCAAAAGAATAGAATAATTATTCTAATAATTTTGTGGCAAACAACAACACGATTGTGCAAATCAAAACAAAAATATGTATGGCATTAAAGCTAACGGCATTTATTTTATATTAATACTGATACTAATCGCTTGAACGCACAAGTTCATGTGGCTGCTTACTTATTTACACCTTTAATTTGTATATATGTATAGGTCACATAGGCCGATTTGTGTCATAAACTCATGTTGTGAAAGTTATCGTAGGCACGTTTCAGTTTCCTTAATATTTTAGTTTATGACATTATCGCTTTAAAAAAAATATTTTACGGTTGTCAATGTGAATAATTTATGGACATTAACATTTATATTGTGAGAATATTTGTGGTCTTTTATATTTTCTTCTGGTTATCATTTTCTTTTATTTAAAATCTGTCCTTATGTTGGACAATCATTAAATTGCTTAATCTAGCCTTAGTTGGTTACAGAAAATTATGTGAATTTTTACAGCATGATTTATACAAACAAGTTTGATGGCTGTCTTTTATATTTAGAGAATAATATTTCATTTTAGTTTTAAAAACGTAAGTATCTATTATAATGGCACAGCATTTTATTTTCGTTTTAATTGAGATATGCCATTTTGCCTATTCGGCAGCTTATCACGAACTTAAAGCTTTAAGTTATTTTTGCAGTTATCTAATAATTGATTTTACAGCGTTGTGTTACTTAACAGTCGCGCACTTGCGGGTGATTGACACTTTCCGTAAGACATGCGTCTATAGTTTTGTTGTTGTACATACACTTATGACCTAAATTCAGTGCAACAAATATATTAACATTGACACTATAGGGAGGCAGGTTATAATTCACCTGTCGCACAATAACAGTCACAAACAGTTAAAGGGTTTTCTGATTTTTGCTTTAGCATTAAATACATAAATTATGAATTGAGCATACATAACATTTGTGTTATTATGAGTTTAATTGATAAGTTGTGTTTGTTTTTGTCATCTATTTATTATTTAAATGCCTTTTAACATTTGCATAATTTATGATTTCAACACATAATCCATTTATGATTCTTGCTCATATATTTCTTAAAATTAATTAAGCGTCTTGCCTTGTGGCTATTGCGGCCACTTCCGAGCACGCGTACACATACACACATTCTCACACACACGGCATAATTTTTACACAGCTGCTGCTGTTTTTTCATGTTGTTTTTTTACAAGAAGAAAAAAAAACTATTGCATATTTCGCTGGGCATGCTGTGCTAAGTACTTGTGTTGGACAAACTAACTGTTATGCGATTACTGCTTTGGACATTTTGTTTTTCTTTTCGTATTCTTTGCATGCTTTAGTATTTATTTTGCTTTCTTTTACACGGCAAAGCATGTCAAGTGCGTTGTTTTTGTTTGAGTTAAACACTTTTATAACATTTCCTCTTCGTTTTATTTACACAACTTTTATTTATGCGCTCTGTGCAGCGTACGGCTGCGCTAAGCTGCGCTGCTAATATATTTCATAACTTTCGTGTTGCTGTTCGCGTAGTAGTCGTTGTCGTTGCTGTTGTTGTTTTTGTATGTATAACCATAAAATGTCATGTACATGCAACGAAGCAAATGTACATAACAGCTATCTAGATATATGTACATCTAATACATATGTATACGAATATTTATATACAAAACCGTATGTAATACTAACATAAACTGTTAGAAGCCAAAAAAAAATTAGTAGTAGTAACAGCGACTGCGACAGCAACGGTGGCGCGACGACGACGACAGCGGAGACAGCGACTTCAACGTTAGCGTAGACGCAATCGTTGACAGCGTTGAACTCTTTAATGCGGGCACGTTTGAATTTTTGTAGATTTAATCCAATTTAAAGCATTGCACTTTTACACTCACTTCACATTCACATCACTCGTAAACAAGCAACATTAATAAATAAAAATATTAAACAAGAACAAGTGGCAGCTACACGCGTTGTTTGTTGCTTTCGATTTCGTAGCATAAAAAAAAGTAATACTTTTGTTTTGTTTAATGCATGGCACACACACTCAAATATTAATAATGTTTTTTTTTTTTTTTTTATGTTTGGTTTGGTTATGTTTGTTGTTGAAACGTGCACGGCGCCGTTATATTTTATATTCTCCGCTTGCGCTTGCTCTTGTGCTTTGCATGCCGTGTGTTCTTGTTTTCTTAATACATTTTTTGCTTCTTCTGCTTTTTAATTTTAGTTTTCTTTCCACAACGCGCGTACGCGAACGTATCCTCAACTCGCTGCAGGCGCGTCCGTCGCGTTTCAGAGAAAATGGCTGACTGATTTATATCCGATTTCGTATCCAGCCAAGTCAAGTCATACTCGTTGAGTTGAACGGGCAATACTTGGCAGCGACAGCGACGTCGCCGTTTACTTTAGCAGCAACACCAAAAGTACCAAACAGAAATGTTCTCGCGGTGAGAGCAACAAGCAAGTGTGTGCGAGCGCAGCGAGTTTGTAGTAATTGTTGCTCTCGCGCCGCTCGCTGCATGCACTTGGTAGCATGCGTTCTTGCGTAGCTCATGTGGTTGTTGTTCTCGGCACTGTTGTTGTTGTTTTTAACGTTTTAAGCCAGCCAACGGGATATTACATATTTCCCAGTGTTTATTGTTCGTAAAGTTGTTGTTGCTGTTATCGTGGTTGTTTTTGTTGTTGTATTCTAACGGCGCATAGGAAATTACATACGCTCGCTAAGCGTTTCCCGAGGCATCACATCGTACGAGCACGAGAGTGACATGAGTAGCAGAGCGTCGTCGTGCTCGTCATCGTCGTGTTACTTGCAATGCTGCTCATTCTCCCTTATCAATCGTTCGGCTGCGGTTGATGTTTTGTTGTTTTTGCTGCTGCTGCGGCTGCTGCTGCCACCGCCGCTGCTGTTCTTTAGCGCACGAATTCAACCCTCGTTCTTGTTGCTTTTATTGTTGCTGCTGCTGTTGTTGTTTTTATTATTATTGCACTTATCCCTACATTTTTATTTGGCTGTCATCGGCGTCGTCGCAGGCGACGCTGGCGCTGCCGTCGTTGCCACTGCGATTACGTTTGTGTCTTCGTCGTAAGTTGTTGTTGGTATTTTTATTCATTCGCTTTTCCATGACTTCTTTTATTTGTATTTGTAGTTTTTTTTTCTTTTGAATTTGATAAATACGCATCTTTTTCTATGTTTATGTTCACTTTGAACCTTAACCATGTATTTTTTTTCTTTGCTTCACAAAGGTGCTTTTATGTTTTGGTCATCAAAATTTTCTATTTCTCGCCATATTTTCTCAATGCTGTGTAAATAATTTCCCTAATGCTCATCTGCATTTTCCAATTTTTGACCTTTTTCGGTTGGCTAATGTTTATCTAATTATTTTTATATGTTTGCATATACATTTTCTAAACGCTTCGTTAGGTTTCCATTCCTTTCGTGCTGTTGCTGGTTTACTGCCATTGAGCTAATTTAATTTTAGCGCATAAATCTTTTAAATGTCTCATAAATTCATTTTTCCGTAGTTTAATAACTTTTTTGCTTTATCCGCATAAATTTCGTCAAGTTTTTAACTTTGAATTGTGAAATTTTGAATTTTTAAAATTTTACTTTTTCGTTTGTTGTTGTTTCGGTTGTTGTTGTTTGTTTCGCTTAGAAGCTTAGTAGTTTTTTTGTTGCTTTTTAGATTTGTGGGTTTTGGGGTTGTATTTTGCATTTCCGGTAACATTTCAATTTCTTTTGTTTGTGTTGTCATTTATTTTTTATTTTTATGTTAATAAGTAAAAACTGATTAATTATATTCATAAGCTATCTATGGTGCACCAAAATTTTATGTAAAAGAAGTAAGCCAATAATTGATAATATAATTAAAAAATGTCATAATTTTATTTATAATACAAAAACTTTATTAGTATGTATCTTATTTTGAACAAAAATTCAATCTGCTGCTAACAGTTTTATTGGATCTAGTTGATGTTGAATGATTTTGATTCCTTTTTTTAGGATTGGTAGGACGCTCTCTGATTTTGTTACGATATTTTTTTTTTTACTTAGTTTTGGGGATAAGAATGAAATTCTGATGAAATGAATGTAGGTCTCAAGTAATGGTAAGAGCCACTTAAACTTAGAATTTATATTCTCGGTAACCGCATTCATAAAATTTGTTAGGTATTTTGTGAAGTATATAAGCAATATATAGCATAGCACAAATCATACCATTCGGTTTAAAAGTTAGAATTGCCAGAAGAAACAAGTTTTTATCACTGATTTGTTAAAAAAAGTTTATATAATTAAAAAAAAAATTAATTCAAAAGTTGGCAGCAATGCAAATTGAACAATGGCTCATAAAAAACCCTAGGAGGTATTAGACCGAACCTTGCAAGATCTATGAAACAATCATAATTGGTTTGTTGATACGATGATTCTGTTAATAAAGAAACGAAGAGAATTTTGCAATTGTCATATAATTGTTGAGAAGTCATTGCAGCATCGTAAGTTGGAAATCGTCTGTTGTGGGTTCAATGCACTTCCCATCTAGCTGATCTTAACTGACTTAAGACATAAAAATCCTATTCCCTTTTATTGCAATGATGCCAGAGTGAACAATCAAACCTAAACTCATTTAACGCTTAGCAAAACCCTTAAGCTAACCGACAAAGTGGAAGATCACAAAATGCTTGATGCCAGATTTTTACGTTTTTTTCATGACCTATCAGACATCTTGTGAACTCGCGGTCGATTAATTCCACTTGAAATAGTCCACACACAAGACAAGTATGTGCTCCTGGCATCTCCTATTTTTTGTTTTTAATTTCCTGCTACAACGTATACGTCGACAAATTCTTCAGAAGCATTTGTGTGCTGCACAATCAATTTGAACCAATCAAAAGAGCCCCGAATTTTCACATTAGTCATCTGTTCAAAAGAAAATGGCAGCCTCACCTGCACATCATCAGCACCTGCAAGCATTCTCACATGTGTCTAACAAGAAATTAGGTCTTACGCTAGACTAACTGCATTGTCTGTGCACAGCACAAAATCCGAACTTCTCTACAACAAAGCACTTTGGTACCCTTTGCTAGAAGACAGGCAAAGAGCGAGGCCAAACAAATAGCAACCCTCGCTAATGAAGCTGCAGTTTTCCCCCAAGGGCTCGGGATTAAAGGCAAAGCACTGTGCACTCGTGTGTTTACAAAGACAAACGCTGAGTCGCACATAAGTAAAATGCACATGGCAGGCAGCTTGGCTGGCAGCCAGTCAGGGTGCAGTTGGCAAGGGGACACAGAAGCCAACAGTAAGCAAGTCAACCAATTGCAATAAATAATTATGCAATATTTGTACGCGTTCTTTGTTGCTTCTTATACCCGTGTACGCATTAAATATGACGCGACTGTAACGACAGTGCTGGTCAATAAAAACAGACAACAGAAAACGTTGTTGTGCCTTATTGCATTAGGCGGGGTGTAAACACTTAACACACTTTGCTGTTGTTGGTCAATAAATAACAACAACCACAACAACAACAACAACAGCAATAACAACAACAAAACATACATAGCAGCAACATCAGTTGACCCTTTCTTTGCTTTCTTTGCTTCATTATTTGTTGTTTGTTGTTTTTGTTCTTGCCGCCTTTGGCATTATTTAATACCAATTTCCAATATATTGCATTAGGCGAGTCAACGTGCTTACGTGCGTACGTGCGTGCGTGCGTGCATGTGCACACACATACACACGCCAAAGCAACAACTCAACGTATCCTCTGGCAACATCTGTGCCTCTCAATCTCCGTATGTGTTTGCGCGGAACAAATGCACAAGCAAACAGATACGCATAATATCAGCCAGATAGGCAGTCAGTCAGACTGCGAGGCGGACACGGTGGCAAGCAGACGGACGTACTGAATTTCTAGCTGCATGCAGTCAAGTTTCAAAAGAGGCATGAGCAGCCACGGTGTGGAGGTCGTGTGTAAATGCATTGGATTCTTGCAGTTAGATTTTCTATTTTGTATTTATAATGGATTTCTGCGTATTAAAGATGTTTTCACAGCGCGTACTGCACAAATCAAACAAAAGTTTGCTGCTGACTTCCGGCACTCAAGGCACGCATAGGCAGACGACCGCGACGACGACGACGACGACGGCGCAGTAGATGCTGCAAAGTAATTATCTGACTGCACGGGTACTTGCCAGGCCAAGGGGTCTTACGGATCGGAATTGAATGCCGAACTTTGCGCATGCCTTGGACTGTAAATTATACTTACAGAGAATGCATTACAGTCTTTGTTACAATACCGTGTCCGGCTGAATTCGTTCTACTCCATACAAGTAGCCTGAAAGTGCCCTGACTGAGCATGCCGACGTCACAGAAAATTTGCAACATGTTCTATTCTATGGTCCATGCACTCAGCTGGCACTGTGGCAAAGAGAGTGTGTGCAAGCGAAAGAGAACGAGAAGAAGAGAGGGAAAGAAGAATGTTGTTTGAAATGGTGTATTTTGCACTTATTTTATATTTGATATTACTCTAGGGTTTTGTTTATACTGAATTTTTTGTTGGTGTTTAGTAGATTTCAAATTTTTTTCCAATTCCGAATTTTGTGGGCTCTATGGAATTTTTTTTATTTAAATGTACTTCTATATTGTGGGATTTAATCTACGGATATGCATAAAGATAGAGCAGAAAAATGGCTTGAGAAATTTGAGTAGTTTACACTAAGAAGAGTTAAGAGAATTTTTGAGATTCTCAAAAGCAATCTGCGTCTTTTTCCCAACAATTGCCATATCCCTTAGCCAATATAACAATTATTTAATAAACAGTTTTCTTTTTTATAAGATGGTTCTTTTCTACCCTGTACCAAAATTACTTTTACTTTTAATCAAAAAATATATATTCAGTTTTGGATTAGGTTCAGGATATTCTATAGTCGGGTTCGCTCGGCTATAGCCCCTGTCTATCTAGTTTTATATTGGGTAATTTAAAAAGTATGTGCGGTTTTTGATGGTGTTGATACCCATATATCGAGCAGTAGTATAGTTAACAATTACACGAAATATTTAAATGACCTAATATCGTAGAACCGACTTTCACTCAAATTTTCTCAACCTTAACAATCGAGCTAAGACTAAGCTAAACTAAAGAGGATGCTTGTACTTCTTTAAAATGTGTAAAGAATGTTTTTTTTTTTAAATTCACAATATTCGGCCAAATATTAATTATATCCCGGGCACTTTAAGCTGAATACCAAATAGTGTAGGAATACATTTGGTATTGTCTGTCGCTTAATGAAAAAAATATTCCAACTTGGGTATTCGATCTATAAAAGCTGTATGAAAGGATTTTGTTTTTTATTATTGCTAATAAGCTTAATAAGCGAAAAATGCAAATTCGATTCCTGTAATATCGCAAGCATTTATTTAATGCCAAAGTATATAATTTTCTGCATTTAATTTATTTTGTTTTGTTTAGTTGTATATGTACATATCCTGTTATACAGTCTGTGTCATTTAAGCAGTAAAAAGTTGGTTGGCATGCTTCATGCCCGTCCAATCGCGTTTGTCACTCAACTTGTGCCAATGAAAAAGTTTCCATGTCTAAGACATTTGACAAGGTGTAAAAGTATGCGAAAACATTTTACACTTAGCCACACATGGGCATCAATGCGGTGTCAATAACAACGAAAGCTACATCCACACATAAAGATAAAGATAATGAAAGTGTCAATACAAGTATTTACTGTTACATGCGTGCACACACTTTGTAGACAAATACATTGAATAGGATTTGTTGATTATTTTTCGCTGGCTATTAAAGTTTCCTTTTGTTACGCTTTGGTCGTGCATTGTTTTATTTTTTCCCCCCATGGCACATGCAAAGTTTGTTAGCATGGTGTTTACAATCTTGCCGCCGCCACCACTACCACCACCAAGCAGTGAAGCAAGCGCAAGACCAACACCGCATGCAACAACAAAAACAACAACCACATTGGTAAATGCATGTACACACACAGGCAAAGGGCTTAGAGTGCGACTGATAAGGGTTTTCAATATACGAAATATTTATTTGTCGCTTCTTTTCAACAACGCAAAGTCTGTGGCTGTTGCTGCTGTTTTTTTTTTTTTTTTGTGTTGTTGCATTCGGATTGCCTCGGTGTGCCTTCGGCTTTTTTTGGCCTAATGTTTTGCTTGCGCTGCTTTCGTGCTTTGCCTGTGATGTAAGTGTTCTTCTTCTTTTTTGGCGCACGGTCGAGTCGCTGCTGACGTCTGCGTCTTAGACTTTGATTGTACACATGCACACACGTATGTATGTATGGATGTGTGTGTGTTTATATGCACGTCAATGTGTTGCTGCTGTTGTTTTGTTGTTAACAGTGACATGTTGAATTTCATTTTATGCTACGCACTGCGCTCGCATGCGTATGTGGTGAGACGCGCTGCGGTGCGGTTTTGTGTAGTCGTAAAGTCGCGTGTATGGCATGTACTGCTATTCTGCCGCTCTCTTCTGCGCTCACTTGTGCTCGCAGTCACTCAACTGCACGGATGTGCAGCCCATGCTGTGCTTTTGTAAACTTATATGATTGCTGCCGCTGTTGTTGTTGTTATTTTGTGTATGCATATGTATGTGTGTGCATACGTTTACCGTTAAGTTTTTAATTAAGCGAATTTGATGTAATTAAAAGTTTGTTTGTTTGCATTTGCTTTAATAGTTTTGCAACAGAGAATTTGGTTAAAAAAATAAACAAAACCAAAGTAGGGAAAACATGAGAAAAAGAAGAGAATGGGAAAAATTGAAAACCTTAAGTGAAATGAAATGAAATCCTGCATTATAATTATTATTTTTATTTTTATTGTAATTTATGCGGCATATGGCAACATGCGGCGCCCCTTCGCATGCAGCGGCGCACGCTCAAAGGGCCGCATGCTGTCAAAATGTGCACAACACTTAAATCTTCCGCCGTAGCCATGTTAGAAGCGTACAAATGCGTTTATAATTCATATAAATAAGCACATCAACAAATTTTGACAGCCAATAACAGCCGCTTGCCGTGCTGGCACAATACAGACAGACATACACACACACACACACACACACACACACACATATTCATATGTACATAGAACGCGTATGTGTATGCCATAGTGGAGGCAAAGTGCTTGACAGCATTAGCGGGCAAAACGCAAAGGCGAGCGGAAAGCCGGCGAGCATTAGGATTAGCGAAGGTTAGCGCTTTGAACATGGGGTTGGCGGCGACTTGCCATTTTTTGATATGCGGCTGGCAGGCGCAGATCTTGCCTAGTGTGTAAGGCGTGTGTCTAGTGAGCGGGGGTTGGTGTTGGTTTTTAGCGCTGAAATCAAGTTGTGCAAGTAGTTGGCAGCACAGCTGAGCAAAAACACAAACAGGCAGGCAGGCAGGCAGACAGGCGAGCAAAGCATACATTTAAGTAAACAACCCAAATCACATGCTTAAGCAAACGAGTGTTGAATCAACCAGCGAACGAACCAATGAACCAATCTACCAGCGCACCAGGCAACCAACCAACCAAGCAGCCAAGCAACCAACCAACCAACCAACCACCCACCCAATGGCAGCCATTTGTGTACGAGTTTATCCGCATAAGCACAGCAATATGTCAAAAACAGTTTTATGCTGATTTAAATTGGCACACGAAGCGCATTTCGCATATATCAAAATCAAAATTTGTCCAAAATCCCCAACACAAAAAAAAAGAAAAAAAATTAAAAGAAAATAATGGCAAAAAAAAAAAAAATCATGCTGCATATAAAAGGAAAAAAAAGAAAAACAGTAAACGCTGCAAAACCCATGCAATAAGTCATGTAAATCAGTTTTTTGTAAATTGTCAGAATTTGAGGCAATAAAACGCAATTCCGCAGCGAGATCAAAGTGAAAAGTTTGCTTCTTTTTTTTTAAAGTTGGTTTCACTTTGCGGCACAGAGGCACAACTGTGCGTGAAAGCATTCCATGCAGCCATGGGACCGCCAATGGGCGTGGCAGCGCTATGCCGGTGACGATGGCGGTGGTGATGGCGGATATTTGTGGCTGTGCCTTGAAAGCGAAAGTAATAAAATAACTTCAACTAGAGACAGCATTAGGCGCCACTTGGCAGCCACGAGAAATGCCAAAAACAACAGCAACAGCAGCAGCAACAGCGACAGTCACAGCAACAACAGCAATGCCAACAACAAGATGCAAGAAAATCCAAATTTGTTGTTTTAAATATGGCGCAGAGTGCGTTTGCCGTTTGTTGGCAAGCGCCGCAGGCGGTGTCTGGTCTGGCCTTAATGTTGGCGCGAAACACTGCGTGCGTATGCATGAGTGTGTATGTGTGTGTGTGTGTGTGTGTTTGTGTTTGTGCTGGCAGCTGTTAGGACCCTATGCTGGCGACTAAGCAACGAAGTTATGCGACGATTGTTCGCAGTAAACGTGTGGGCTGTATTGTATGTATTGTATGTATGTATTGTAGACGCAGTCAAGGATGGCTGCTGTGCTCCATGATCTACTTACATCACATTGCAGCTGAATAATTTATAGGCTTAACATCGATGTTTGATATGAAGCGAGGTTTCTTCGGGGCCAAACTCAGATGATTGCCGCATGGATGAACACAGGCAGGTATCTTTCCCATCAGAGTTCAAGGCACTAAGCACCGAGCCACGGTGACGATAACCATACACAGATGACTGATTCAAATCACTAAATCATTTTGGTAGTTTTGCTGCTTGCAGTCGATCGATTGAGACTTCGCATTAGAAACGTTTAGTCGTCCGCATCAGTGGCTCGTACGAAACGAAGATCGATGTTCTTAAAGTGAGAAGATGACGAATAGAGACCATAATGGAATGATGTCTGGAAACTCTGTTGTTTCTTGTTGGACTGATCTGAATAGTATCCCAATGAGAATAAGGTGTAACCATTCGCGAAAAATGGCAGTACATTATTGAAAAGTATTTTGGTCTCAACTTTACAAATGCTACTCTCACGAAGAGAGCGAGAAAGATGCTTTGAGTTTTGGAGACCAAAATGTATAGAAAGTAAACTTCGAGTTAAAGAAGTTTACAGTTTTAGAAATTCACCTGTATATACGTTACATATATAACTATATTAGAGGTCATGCTGCTTAGAATGAATTGAAATACTTCGCTTGTTTGGAAATCTCAGTCAATTGCCTGTTGTTTGTTTCCTAATTAACTTATCTGCCAACTCTTGCATAATTACTATTTGCGAATGACCGTAATTTATGGTCACCTCATTTCTCTCAGTCAACCTTTACACACATAGCAGCAAATTTAGCTCACGCAGCTAATGCCGAGTTACGCATTTTTTGCTGTTCTCGTAATGTGCGTCCGCCAGGACAACGCACGCAGTGGCAGACATTGCGTAAGCTTTTAGTGGCATCTCTGCTACTGTGGCGCCTAAACTTTCTGCTGCAAATAGGCCTAAGGGCGCAATAAACATTTGCAGTCGCAAAAAGCACAAGTGATAAATCGATTGCCATACAAATACAAATACTTATGCCAATTACAATAACAACAACAACCAAAACAACAACAACAATAAGAAAGTAATAGAAAGAACAAGGCAAGCAGCCAAAGTACTTTTCTTTAGTCAAACTTAAACACCCCCCGCCACGGCCGCCGTCTCCGCCATCGCCATCGCCGCAGCCAGGCAGAGCCACAGCAGCTGCCCCCACATGCCACTTGTCGTCGGCATTTGACAGGTTTGCGTCGTTGGCCGCATGCGAGTCACGTCGCGTGTATTGAATAATTACATTGCGCTGCCTAAACGCATACGAAATGAGGCGCGCGTTTGCCTATGCTCAGCTTTGCCGAGTATTCGCTAAGCGCTGTCGCACTCGCACTCACACACACTTGAGCATGTGCAGGCGGCTGGCCAGGCCAAGCGAAGCCCGGCCAGACTTATTAAAGTTGAAGCGCAGCTTGACAGCATTTGGCAATTTTTGCAGTAAAAATTGTGTGTTATTGTTGTTGTTGTGCTACTTTTTTTTTTCTTACGTTTCATCTTACTTTGTTTTATGCAGATTCACACGAGCGGAGTGTAACAAAGACGCTAAGATTAATGTGAAACGTTTTAAAAGCGATTTTTTCTTAAAATTGAATTTCTTCGGAACGCGTGAATAATCGACATCATTATCGTCATCATCGTCATCGTCGTCTTCGTAGTTGTCGTCGTTGGCAGCATCATCATCATCGTCAGCCAACGACCGACACACATTGGACGCGTCAAATTACAAAAGCGCGCGGCTGCAGTCAATTACAGCGCAGCGCAGAGCAGCGCGAATGCGAGCGCGAGCAGCAAAGTAAAAATGATGGAGCTGCTGTGGCTGCTGCTGCTGCTGCTGCTGTTGCCGAATAAAATTTCATCGTAAGTAGCGTTTAAGTATCAATCAAACGTGTGTAAAGGCAAGCCAGCCAGCAGGCAAGGGAACATCCAGCAGTGCCAGCCAAAAAACTTTGAATTCATTCGAAGTTCGTGTAATCAACAGAAAGAGAGAAAAAAACCAATAATAAAATCAACAGGAAAAAAGTAAACAGCAACAAAATCACACAACAATCAAATCAAAAACAAAAGACAAGAACAAAAATAAAACCGACACGAAAGAATCAAAGCGCAGGCATGATTTATCATTTTGCGTTGCTGATGCACACGGCAGTTTACTACGAAAAAATGAAAAGGAGAAAAAATTGTTACGAAAATCACACAGAAAAAATACGTCATTGACCCCCACAGTTATAAAAAGTTACGTATGTGCGTCTCACTTTTTCTTATTTCTTACTGCACAGCACGGCGCAAACCGCTGCTTACGAGGGCCGTTCAAAACTACGTCAGCAGAACATGAGGAAATGATAGCAAATAAATTCAAACTGTTGCACTTCCAAGACGACAAATGGTTAGTCATATTTTGCAGCCTCCCTTCCGTCTTTGGGCATGTATCATTGCTCTTATTGCGCAATTCCAACCACAGATAGACCTCGAAACCTTCTGTGACTATTCAAAGATTGGAGACGGTATACATAAATACATTAATAAAACCATTTTTTTCAGATAATCTGCTAGGGTTTATTTTAGTACAATAATCATTGTACGATCGTTATAGATTTAATCTCAAGAAAATTTAGAAAGTTTGCGTAATAATTTATGTAGAAACTGGTCGAAAAATAAAATTTTGTATCGACTTTAGTTTGTGTAACTGTAATAAAAAATTATTGGCAGCATTAATCTGAGTGTCATTGTGAAATGCAAACGTTATTTTCTAAGTAGATATAAAATTACTTGGAAGAAATAATTATTCACGTTTTATTGTTAAAAACAATTTACGATTAATGTGTAAAGCTGAGTTAAATCTAATTACTTATACTCTATACTTTACCAATGTATATACCATGAGGTCAAATAAAAAAAAATAAAATATAATCATTGTACAATATATAGCAAAATATATTTTGTTTCAAAATAAAAAAAAAAATAATTCGCTTGTTCTTATCGGCTGATGTATCAGATATAAAAATTTTGAGGGGAAAGTTATACTGTTGAACTGTTTTAGCACACATTTATACTTTACGAAGTACCCTCGGTTGTGCGTGCTCACTTGCGCATATACCTACAATACTACTCCATAAATGATTCACACTGCTAACAACCTGAGGCATAAGAACAAAAGCAACACCAACAACATCACCAACACTAACAACAACACAAACAACAACATTAGCCAGAACAAGTACCACATGAAACATAACGAAAATGTATTACCGGCGCTGTCATTGCCGACGTCGCTATTACTCTGCTGCAGCGGCTCTGGCTGCTGCCGTTGGCACTCTCCGCTCTCTTCACTCGCTCTTTTTATAATCTCGCGAGCCGCTCGTCATATTTGCTGTGGCGGTGCGTTTTTTGTTTTTTTTTTGCTGCTTTTTGACTTGATTGCATTTATCAATCAAATCAGCTGCTGCCATTCGGATTTTTTTCTTTGTTATTTTTTGTTGCCTTTGCTTTGGTGGTTTTGTTTTCGTTACGCTATTTTTTTTTCATTTGCTTTTTCGTTTTTTGAAGTGTTGTGGCTGTGTGTTCACATAAAGTATGTCGTACTCGCATTTTGGCTGTTAGTTGTCTTGTTACGCTACGTTTGTAGATACAAATGCGTCGGTGTGCTTGTTAAAAAATACGCCACACGCAACGCCAGCATCCTTATGTACTCATGGAGTGTAGAGCGTGTTGAGTCACGGGGCAGTTTGCTGCATAAGGCTGCAGTAAGGGGTGTTAAGTCCAAAAGAAATTCAAATTAAAAAAACAAGTTTAATAAAAACGGAATTAAATATGTGCAATTATTGCACAGACGACCAATTATCGGCAACTGCTTTGATGTCAAATGTGCGAGCTTAAGAGTATCGGTTTTTATTTTTGCATGCATATTTCATTTCTGCGTTAATTTTGTTTTAACCTTTTGCAGGTTTACATTTCATAATTAAATAATTAAGCATGTCAGTTAAAGTCACGTTATGTTGCAATATATGATTGTATTATACATATGTATGTATATATGAACATATTGTGTACAACAAACACACAAACGCTCATGTGTATGTATGTATGTATGTATAAGCTACACAGCTTTAATTTAAGACACCACATGCCAGCTGCTGAATTGCCAGTTCAAACGAACAGAAACCGTAGCCGTAGAAAATCAACAACACCAACAACAACAACAACAGCAAGTGTGAAAATATGCAAATTTCAATATATATTTCCATGGCAATCGAAACGTGTACAAATCCCAGAAACGCATTCAAGTGGCAATAAAACTTTAAGCAAACCCAAAGATAAACCGCACACAGGCATATGAGAAAGTGAGAGTCAGGCATAGGCACAGGGCACGGGAGCAGGGCCAGGATCAGGCAAGGACGAGGCAAAGCGCAAGTGTGAGCAGGAAACGGCATATATCATATGCACTAAAGCCAACAGAATATACAACTGGAAATAAAATACATATAGCCGAAGGATAAACGAGCAAAAGCCGAGCACTGGCAACAACGACAACTACAACGACAACAACTACAACAACATAAACCATGATAATTATCCATGCATAGTTCAACAATATTTGTCCGTTTTACCTGTCGAAGCGGAATTGTCCGCATTTAAATATGCATAAACTATGCTTACAGTCATGTGTCCACAAGTAATACAAAGTTTTTATTAGCAAAACATGCAAGACAATTAAATTAAATCGCACAGATCAAGTGAGCGAGTGAACGAACCGAAGACACATGTGCAGGGGCAGCGTGTGCAGGGGTGGCAATGATTGTGTTTTATTGCCAAATAAATTTCAAAATTGATTTTAAATAAATTAAAATTTAAACATAATATTTTCTGTCTGCTCATGTTGCAAATACAAAAAAAAAATGGCCTGCGGCAACTGTTGCGGTTTCCAGAGCTGCTGTCAAAATTGTAGCCACAAATAGATACATTTGTATCTACGCAGCTTAGCTAGGTGCGAAAATTAAATAATATTTTACTGTAGTTTTAGTTTTCATTATTTGTCATTTGAGAATATATTTTTGCACACACGTGTACGTTCAGCTCGACATGCATTTGAAATTCATTGTATGCTCACTCGGCTGTAAAAGTAAATTTGATCATTTGTGCTGCTTTTCTATTTTATTTATGATAACTGCACTTTAAATTCTTTAAGTTCAATTAGCTGAAGGAGTTGGTTTTTGCTATTTCGTTGTTTTAGCTATGCAAATTTAAATAATTTTAAGTTGATTGAAAGGGAGTGACTTAGTATTTAAGAATTTATCTTAAAAAGCAACCAAACCAAACTAACCGTGGACAAAAAGAATATCAGTTAATTTGCGTGATAGATTATATTTTATCAGTTGTTTATATAGTTATTATATGAATAAAAAGTTCAAAAATAAGAGGTGTCTTGGAATTTGGTGGATTAAGTAGAGAATTCCGAAAAGGCCACCTGAAATGAGACGATGCCGCGTGTAAGCATTGGCGAAGTTAATACGAAGAGACCCCAAAAAAATACGAAGACAAATGAACAGCATTTGATTCGAAAGAAATTATGTTATACTCGTGTATACTTTGGTGTGCACAACGGGTGAGATATCGGATGAAGAGCATTGAACCAGTCTGCATCATCATCAATCTCCGTTGCAGCACTTTTAAGAATCTTTTGCATTCGATTGCGGTCTTGGTACGATCCGAATGGTGGCTTGCATGCTGCTGGCCTTAGTGTGCGCCACAACAAGATGCCACACAAGTGAGTCATCAAAAGGAGTTACAGCAAGCCCAAAGAAGAAAAAAAAAAAGTAAAAATCAAAACTCAATAAAAGAAACATACACAAATAAGAATTAAACGGAACGCAAGAAACTTCATCAAAGTCAATCGGAATGTCATACAACGACTTTAATGAATCTTTATGTTTGTGCATTAAAAACACAACAAAATAAATAAATTAAATAACATTATGTGCCTCTCTTGCCTACGGTTTAATGTGCGCATAACACAACAACAAACAAAAGGTCGCAGCAAAAAAAAAAAACAAAACAACAACAATACAACCAAGAAAGAAAAAAGAGGAAAAACAAAACGAAGAAGAAACATGAGCCACAAATAAAATAAGAAGAAAAAAATGCAGAAGAAGAATAAGAAGCAGCATGTGCTCAAGTGACCATTGCCCAAGTGGTGACAAAACCCATTAACATTTTGTATACATGCGTGTACATAATGTCGTATGTATGTGTGTGTGTGTGTGTGTGTGTGTACGTGTAAAAGTAGGCAAGAAGGTGCACGATGCAGAATTTCCTGGAAGTACTCATATAGGCCTATGCCAAGTAGGGGCGGGCCGGGACGCTAAGGGGCGGGTTCTGCTGAATTTTAAACAATTTCATAAATAAGCACGACCGTCATTTATGCAAACGTCATCCGGTGCCGTTAATTATTCGACTTCACTGTTAAATTATTTTGTTAATCTGGCTTACTGCCTCATGTTTTTGTTTTTGTTTTTGTTGTTGTTGTTTCTCTTTCTGTTTCTTTTGCTTTTGCTTTTGATTCGCGTTTTGTGTTTTGGCAAATGCGCTTTGAATATGCAAAATCATTTTATAATCATTTATTTCACTGGCATAATGCATTTGCTTAACAGAAAATGCATTCACGGCTCTGCAGGCATTTGCGCAGGCGCACCCAAGGCAAAATACCTTAATGCATAAGTCACCATCAGCACGTGGGCATAATGCGACCTTTTAGAGTTAATAATAATAATTTAACGGTTGTGTTGGGCATCGATCACGTCATGGCTTATTATCGGCAAAAAGTAGGCGCAGCAAGTTCGCCAGCAAAGGCAGCACATAGGACTTTGCATAGTTCTCTGCATAAATGCGGTTTAATGACATTGTGCGTGTTTTCGACTTGCTCATTACTAACTCATCCTTCCCTTTTACTTCTAAGAATAAACTGGTTTGTCGTTAGTAATTCTTAATTAAAAGCATTGTCATTCAAGGAATTAATATAGGTATCTCGACCAGTTATCTAAACAAGTGGCTATTATATAGCAAAATCTCTGAGAACCGTATACCAATGGTGGAATTATTTTTGTTCGTTTATGGAAATGTTTTTTGTATGGAAAAAATTATGAATGCTTGCAAAATTTGTTTGATTATGAGATCTGTCCGTTTTGGGAGATTTCGAAAATCAGAACAATGTTACAGTGCCTCAATACTTAACTGAAAATAGAAAATTATATTTGTTGCTTAGTGGTTCGAAAGCAAATGATTACGTTTAAATCTGAATATAAATAGAGAATTAATAGGTTTCGCAAAGGGACTTTTGAGGTAAAAATCGTTATCGTTATTTACTAGGTCAAACTGTTAACTTTTTGT
The DNA here is from genome assembly GCA_037044495.1 of Stegana nigrithorax. Classification (NCBI taxonomy): domain Eukaryota; kingdom Metazoa; phylum Arthropoda; class Insecta; order Diptera; family Drosophilidae; genus Stegana; species Stegana nigrithorax. The sequence continues at coordinate 43,511 of JBAMBQ010003921.1, forward strand.
TTAAAAAAAAAAAAAAAAATATCGCTAGAATAGGGAAACATTTTTAATAATTAAAGACACCTGGCTGTAATCCGAACTGTTTAACATTCGTTTCATGCGGTTGATGAATAGGACAGTAAGGCAGCAGGCAAGCAGCATAAGACATGTAATCATAGAAGAGGGCAACAGCCCAGTGTACATAGTAGATGCATATGTAAGCCACACAATAGCCGTGCCATTAAGATCCATTAGTATTGTAATAAAAAATAATATATTAAAATGAAATCACAATAAAAATCGAAATTTATTACTAATATGTAAAAGGCAAAGAGAAATCTCATTACAGCTGAAATTTAAGAATTGACACTGAGAGTTGCCAATGGCAGCGGGACGCGCACACAAGAGGCTCATTATCAGTAACGGCATTATCGGCTACAGCATCGGCATCGGCATCGGCATCGGCATCTCCATCAGCATCAGGCATCGGCATCAGCGTCGGCACCAGCCATGGCATTGGCAGCGTCGTCATTGGTTACTTTATGTGCGTCGTTGAGATACGAAACTTCGATGCTGCTGCCGCGGTTGATGCGGCTGTTGTTGCTGTTGCTGTTGCCGATGACGATGACGATGCTGCTGCTGTCGATGGTTCCAAGCTGATAAATTCATTAAATGCCTGAGTAGACATTAAACAAGTAACACACGATGAATGCATGAAATTCAATATCAGAAATGACAGAATATGCCAACAACATACGACATATTCGTGCACGTAGCTGAACAATCGAGTTTTGTCTGCGAGAAGGAAGAGGAGGTCGGCATGGGTAGTGTAGGGGACTGCTGGAAAATGCACAAAGTGCAAAAGAGCCATAAAATGTCATTTCACTACTTTAAGCATGGCATGAACTCAAATGACTGCACAAATAAAACACACACACACACACTCATACACAGCACACATACACATACACACACACACTCACACACACTGTCTCTGTACGTGTACAAATTGATGCGGGATTTTCCGATGCTATTTTTGGACAAATTATTTGATTTCTGTGCTGCATGCGTGTGGCTATTCGTGGCCATTGTATCTATGAGATACATTTGGTGTATGCTGCATTGCATTGTATTTCGGAGTTTTGTTACTGCGAACAAAATAGTTGGAAGTTGCTTCATTGTCATGTCTGTTACGGGTGTATTCTGTTACATTTTTCCAAATTGAGTTAATGTTTGCTTGGCATATGCGAGTTTCAGTCTGAGTCTGAGTGTGAGTCCGGAGTCTCTGCATGCACGATTTGTTTGTTGTTTTGTCTCTTGGTTCCATGAATTATGTGTATGCGTACCTCTGTGTGTGTTCCCTTTTGTGTCGTAAATGAATTTTGCTTTACAAACGCAATGTCTTTTGCTTCTTAGAAGTGAAAATCTTGGGAACGGAAATGCGCGACTCAATGCAGCCTCGAAAGAAAAAGAAAAGTGGGCGGCAATGTGGCTTTGGCGTTAATAATCAAATTGCGCTGGATTTCGTTGTTATGGAAAACAACTGAAGTGTGCTAAGTCATTCATAATTAACAATTCCTATGAAGCATAAAAAAAAGATTGTAGAATATTTGGCTTAACTTCCTTAGTTTGATATGCTTACGTTACAGAAATGTTGAAATATGAAGATTTTGGTTTTAGTTTTTTAGTTTCATTGGGAAATTGATTCTGAGTTTTTCTGTAATAAGCGAGACATTAAAATGTTCCCATTAGGCAGAAGATTGTTGTTTTAGAGGCAGCGGATGTACCATATTTTTGTTGTTTAATTTTGCTCTTAATATGGAATGTCCTAATTTAGACATTTAATCATTTAGCTTATGGCACATTCGAGAATATATAATAGTTCTGACCTAAACTCCAGTCAAAGATTTATGGGTCGCATGAGGGAACCTTGTAATGCAATAGTAGAAAAAAGTCAATCTTTTGCTAATTTTGAGCGAAGTTAATTCAAGCAACTGAAATTAATTGCCTGTAGATTAAAACTTAACATTCATGGCAGCATCGGTTTGCTATAATAAGCATAATTGTTTCAGTTGCCAACTCGTGCCTATGGGCCAGGTCATGCTTTAAGCTGAAACGAATCTTTTCCCTTAAATGTAGATACCAATACAGATGTGTATGGTATGTGCATTTATACGCAACTCAGTGCAGTAAGAAATTAGCCTGCTACAAATAATAATATTCAACGATTTTATTTATGCACTTGACTTCGACTTTGGCTTTCACTCCACTCCAACTGCTTTGTCTCTCAACTTTGACTACTTCACTGTGTGTCTGCCTGCCTGTCTGTGCATAACTTTTCGTCTGTGCATAACAAAAAAGTCTTCTTCTACATCGGCTGCTAGGCTGTATTGTTATTCAAATGCTGCCATTAATACTTCACAAGCAATTGCAAATATCTCGACATACATTGACAATCATACGAGAACGCATACGTATACGAATGCGAATGTGAATGCGAGAACGAGAACGAGGACAGGAACGAGTGTGACTCCAAGTGCGAGTATCTGAACGCAAGTGTAAGCCTGCAGTGCATGAGTGCCTACTCGACTCTCTCTCTATCTCTCTCTCTCTCTTTGGGAACCTGCTGCACCCCGACAGAAGACGTCAAGTAAACTCGATTTCGATTCATGAATGTCGGCGGCGACGTCGCATCGTATCTCATCGTATCGTATCGTATCGTATCGTATTGAATGAATTCAGCGCGACGCGACGCATACAATTCTCCTGTGCTGGCTGGCTCTGCTGCAAAGTTTCGTAAGCATTCATATGCAAATTTTGACACAACTTGCTGTCAGAGGCTCCTCAGCGCACACAAGCAAGCGAACACACTTGCACACATATACACACACACACACACATAGGCATAGACACAAACTTACTCAAACATAGACTTCTTCCTGACTCCTTTTTTGCCACCCAACCTAATAAACATTGCGGTTTAAGTTGTTGCTGTTGTTGTTGCTCGTTGCTGCACTGCCTCCACCAAGTGAATCTGCATTTGAGCGTGTTCGGTCATCCTCCTTCCCCTTCGCGTACACCCCCAGCCCAGCTGCTGCTGATTTCAGCCTTAAACGCCCACCATTTCGTGTGCACCATCCACACGCTTCCTCATCCATTATTATTCCAAACACATGAGCGACTGCTGTAGACGTGTTTCTTTTTTTTTTTTTTTGTTTTTTTGGTTATTTTTGTTGGGTTTTTGTTTTTGTGTTCACATATGCGCATCCTTTCATTTTTCTCTCTATTTTTTAACTGTTTACCGCACAGGGCTTAGACTTTGGTTGTGCCATGCAGGCTTTTTTGCTTTTGTTCTTGGTTTTGTTGTTGTTGTTGCGAGGGTTGTGGGTACGTTTTATTCTAGTGCCGTTTGAAATTTAATATTGCTAAAATGAATTCTGAAGTGCTTTGTATTTATCGGAGTGACTTGCTGGCTGAACTTGCGCCAGAAGAAGTTCTCGCTACTTTTTAACCCACCGACAGTTGTACAGAGCGATTTTGGAAAATGTTGTTCTCGCGCTAATCTTCAGCATTTATTGCTATGGAGTTGATAGTGAAGGCGAAAGCAGAAGTGTTTAGTGCTAAGTCAGCTCTGAAGCATTTTTACGCCTCTTAATTGTCGATGAGGTCAAAAAATAAAATAAAGCGTGGCGTCATTTTTTTAACATTCCTAAAATGCTCATAGCCAATGAAAGTCGATGTATATATAACAGGTCATTTATTAAGTCGGAACGATAAGTAAGAAAAAAACAAAATTTTGACTAAACTCGATTTAATTATTCAACATAGTTGCCTTTGAGGGCGATACAATAAGTATAGCGGTTTTCCAACTTTTCGATACCACTTTTGTAGAACGATTTATCTTTTGGCTCAAAAAAGGCCTCAGTTTCAGCGACAACCTCTTCATTCGAGCGAAATTTTTTTGAAGTCTGCGAAAAAACATTATCTTCCATCAAGAAGCACGAAATTGCTTTTGATCCATTGTTTTGAAAACCACAAAAGTAGTATGAATCTTAGCACAATAACTCACAAACTTATGAGTAGAATATCATGAAATTTTAACAGCTTTCTTTTGAATGTTAATACCAAATAAAAACTAGAAAGGTACGGCTACAGTCGGGCGTAACCGACTATAGAAAACCCTGTACCCAATCCAAAACTGAATATAATTTTTTGTTGCTTTAATATTTTGTAGTCATTACGTAAGGATATCTCAAGAGAAAAAAAATTTGTTTTTTAGTAAAATTGGCCGATCGTTGCTATGGCAACTATATGTTATAGGTCGAATATCGAAAAAAAAAAATAAACTTGTTATGCCGATGGATTGGGAGAGTCTTCGTGCAAAATTTGGTGATTGTAGGTCATACCGTTTCCGAGATCTGTGCGTTCATGTGGACAGACGGACATGGCTATATCGACTCGCATTTCGATGCTGATCAAGAATATATATACTTGATGGGGTCTGCGACGCCTCCTTCTTGCCGTTACATTCGTTTGCACCATTTTTTGGTACAGGGTATAATCATATGGAAAAAATGCTAGAAACGACATCTATATGTCATCCTATGGACTTTTTGAATGGACTGTTAATGTAACATCATTCTTATATAAGAAAGTCTTAGCTTATTTGTATATATATTTATAGGTATTTTTAATTAAACAAAAATTATTTTTAAATATTATTATCCGAGCAATATTTTCTAAGAATAGGATATTTCTATTGACTGGAAGATTAGTTGTGTTTAGAACAGATTTTATATGACTAAGCTATTAGCAGATATCAGTGATCCTGACTGATTAGAGTGGTCTCTTCCAGATTTCTGATCTTCTTCGCTCAAAAATCATAACTCAAGTGCCGGCTGCCTCAATTTTCCATTGAGCTCATTTCTGGCATACACTTAAGAAAAGTGACAAAAATAAGAATGTAGGAAAATGAACATTTTAATACTCTTTGTTTTGTTCATGCAATGACCGAATTTAGATATATGAAATTAGATATATGAATTGTTGAATTCCATAAATTTAAACATTTATTTAATTGTCATAAAATGTTAAAAAATAAAATATAAGAAAAAATTGTTGTTTACATGCTCTAAAAATTCAAAAAATCTAATGAGGCTGACCTTTGCGTCGTTTTTCTTCTTCGTAGTTTTAATTGGAGGTAAGTAAGTGACAGGCAGACCTTGGAATCTATTGATATTAGTAAAAGTATATACATATGTTCTAAAGGTATACATGGTCAATGTTTTGATTGCACGGGTAGTAAATATGGCATGGATGACTGCAAGCTGCCATTATCTTACAAATGCGATAAAGCTAAAATACTTTTTGCACCAACTGAGCCTGGGCACATAGACAGACAAGGTAGAGAAAACATGTATTCCCAATGTGTGCCATACCCATTTAGTCTTGGTAAGTTAAGCGCGAAAGTTAAATAGGCAAAAAATAATTTTATATATTTATTTCACAGAAGCGTTGGATAGGTTCTGCTGTTTTAGTTCTGAAGAGAAGGGCTGCCAAGTAGCCATATACCCAAAACTAGCAAGAATGGAAGAAAATCCGATGAGATATTGTAAGTTTTGTATGGATACATGTAGATGCAAAACGAGAACTACTAACACTGTCTCATCCATCTGTCGAAGCTCATACGCCTTACTATCTGGTATGGTGATATTGGGAATTCTTTTCTCTAACTTGAATTGTTTACATCTTGAGGCATTTTTTGTGCAATTATTTTAATAGTGAATTTCTCAGTGTGTAAAAACCGTCTTCTTATAAAGCTCTGCGACTTGGATAGTCTCATTTCGCAACTGGAATCGATTTAAAATAAAAAAAACAAGTCTCGGGGTTATTTGCTTCTTTGTTTTAGATAAAGAACAATTAACAATGCTGAACTATTATAACTGATATTCAGTTTGGTTATTATTTACTTTCCGTCTTTGATGGTGCTACAGCTCAGAGTACTCAAGGACTAGCTCTCGCAACAGGTCTTTTAATATTAGATATGTGATAATAAATCTAAAAGAGTATTAACCTAATTAGGTAACATTTAGATTATTCTTTGAGGTTCCTTTTGTGTCTTAAAAACTTGGGGAATACGTGCGGATATGTGCGATTATGTACGATATTGAAATTGTATTCTAACTTGTTACAACTGAAGCTAAGACACGAATTACATGGTTAAAAATTTTATGCATGAGTACAATGTTAATAATTCAACACTCATCAAAAATTTCATACTACGGCATAAAATGCTCAACACATTGCGAAACACCTAAACTGCTTTTATTACAAACAAAAAAAAAAAAAAATAATACATGCATACATTTTTAAACAAATTCGCAATAAAACCAATCTACAAATCTATAAGCCATAAAACAAACACAACGAGCAGCCACAAAACGACTCAAAGTCATCGAACGAGACACGAACAACAGCAACAAGAAACAACAACAATAATGTGTAACAATAAGGCCAAAAAACTAATAACAAAAAGATAGGCACAAAAACAAAAACCAAACCAAACCAAGCCAACAAAAAAAAAAAAGAAAAGAAAAATTAAAAGAAAAGAAAAGCAAGAGGAAGGAAAGCAAAAAACAAGGCTGAAGAAATACTCGTACAAGTCCAAGTAGAAAATTTATACATATGCAAAAAGCGTAAAAACGAACAAACGACAAAGCGACAGAACGACGGCACGATAGTACGTTGGCATGACTGTGCGAACGTGGCCTGACAGAAGGGGGGGAACCGCTGGCACGAAAAAGGTTAAACCGGTATTGCAAACGTTGGCAACAGCGGCAAGGGTGGGAAGCTGTGCTAAACTCAGCGTATGTGTGTGTGTGTGTGTGTGTGTGCGTAAGCGAGAGTGAGTGAGAGCGTATGTTTTGTTGTATTGTATAGCGACGTAATGTTGTTGTTGCCTTTGTTGGCCGCATTGAAACGAAGTGGAGGCGCGACCGATGCGTGAGAATTTCGTGCACGAGTCGTTGTTTGTTGGTGTGCGAGTCGCACACTACATCTCTGATGTGGATGCTTTACAAGCCAACTACACCAAAGTATGCGAAAATTTAAGTTTCAGCAGTTTGCTGTTGTTGTTGTTGTTTTTGCCGTTTATGCTTTTTTGGTTTGCTATTTTTTTTTTTGTTTACTTCTTCTTTTTGAGTTCATGGCCGTTTGAGGTTGACTCTCGCTCGCTGGCAGCGAGTGTATATGAAAGCGAGAGCGTATGGCTTGCGGTGCGGGTGTTTGCGTGTGGCGAACGCTTGAATTGTGGCATTTGTCGTTATGCGGGTGGCTAGATTGCTTCAGAATGAAGATGATGTGCCAAAGTGCCAAGAAAGCTTTTTTGTGTACTAAGGAGGGATGGGGTGTGGCGCAATACAGTGAATAATTTCATGTTTACTAAATATGCATTTATTTGCAATGAAATCAAAATCTATGAAAATTTAAAAATAAATTAATAGAGAATAATGCACATGAAGTGGACTGCCAGCTGAGTTTAAGAAAACTGTTAGCAGTAAATAAATTAGTTAATTTCCTTTATTTGACATGCCTGCACTTAATCAAATTATAAAAAATAAATGGTGCACAGTGGTCAGCAGTGGTCACATTATTAAAAACGGACGTTAAGTGGGTTGTTAGGATAATTTTAAATAATTGATAATTTTACCCAGTATTTAATTATTTGCGCAGCCAACTTTCTACGGTATAAAAGTCTGAGATTTTGATTTAATCTAATTAATTCTAATTTAGTTTTGGCAACACCACAAATTTCCTGTTAGGATCAGCTTTGTATGTATAGATTTGTTAAGCGATAATTGGCTAATATAATATTTGGTATCGTATTTGAGACAGCGTTTATCTTAGTGTGATCAGTAAGATTTATGAAAGTTTTATTGCATATGCGTGAGGATTTTCTAATTTATTGTTAATAAATTAAATTTTTAAGAAATTAAAGCTCCGAATGACGGCGAGGGCTTCAGAAAACCATGAATATACGACTGCGATTTTAAGAATTGATCTCCATATATTCATCAATAATAAATAATTTGATAATAACGTAACACTGTACCACTGTGCATGCACACATAATGCCGAATGACGCCACATACACGCAAAGCGATTTCTTAGCTTTGTCGCCGCTTTCTCGATGCGGGTGGAGTGTGAGAAAGAGAGTGAATGAGTGAGCGAGCGAATATAAATGGAATACATTTCAACATTTAGCATTAATTTAGTTGTTGTGACTGTTGTTGCCATTGTATTCGCTATTTTCATTTTTATGATGGTCGCTGTTGTTGGTGTTGTTGTTGTTACGATTATTATTGTATATTGTCTGAGGTCAGTTTTAGCGCGCTAATGAAGACGTCATGAACACAAAATACAAACGCAAAAACAGAAAAAGACAACAAATAAAAACTAAAAACTAAAGAATGGCACTCACTACGTATAAAATGAAATATGACAACAGCAGAAACAAAAGCAACTGAGAGCGAGCAAGCTTACAAGAGTGGGTGAGTAAGTACGAGCAAATACATACACACGTACATACACACATACATACAAACACATGTACTTAAGTGCGAATAATGGTTTGCGTGTGTTTGTCTGTTTGTCTGCATTTGGCACTATTGACCTAATGAGCTGCGCTGATAGCGAATCCAGAAGAGTGAGTGACGTGTAAGTTAGTGAATGAATGTGCAAAAAGAAAAAAAATAGAAAACAACAAATTAAACGTATATGAGTGTGTTAGCAAATATTACACAAGTGCCAACGACAAAATGACGAAAGTTTTTGTGTTTCTTTTTCGGCGTTTTCACTCATATACGCGATTATGATTTATTACTTCAGTCACCTACTCAACAAATCGCTCGTTCACTCATTTACCCACACATGACGAAGAGTAAGAGGGTGCCACTCAAAATTTGCCACATCTTGCTTGCTTGTTTTTTTTAGTATAAGCGTAACTTCTCACTTAAACTATGTGATTTACACACTGACATCTGATGAAACTACAAAGGTTGTAATATGTATGCATTGCTGGATCAGTTAACTTTCGAGTTTGGATTTTCGTTAGTAGCAGACAGTTGCTATGTTAATATTATAATTAATTGTCTCAATCGCTTCACTCACGCATCAGCTTGCATCACTGATAAACAGCAGCCTGAAGCTATACAGCTACAGTATCATCTAAACTCAAAGGCATGCTTCTTCTCTTTAGTAAATAAAAAATGTATTCAATTTATTACACGCATATTTAATGCGAATAAGTGTGTTTACATATGTATGTGTGCATGCGTGATGTTGGCAAGGTGGCCAAGTAAGTAAGTAAGAAATATAAAACAAAAAATGATGTCAATTATGCAAAAGTCTCAAGCAACATTCTCACACTCAACGCCGCAGTGAACAGTCAGCCGGCCATTAAACTATCCGTTTTTAACATTAATTACCATATCAATTAGTTAGCTATAAACACTGATATGATCGTATAAGTTCTTTTCTGTTTTTTTTGTCTCCTTATTATGTCTAGATTGTTCTCACTTAATTTATGCGCGTAATCTGTATTTATTATAAGTCATTACCATATGATTAATAAAGTCAACGGCAATGATTTAAATTTCATTTTTTTTTATGGTAGGCAGTAGGAATGTCATTTGGCGTGATTTCAGAAATGATATTATAACAAGGAATGAAAATATAAAAAATAGAAATTAAAAAGTTATGATCTTTGATATTAAAAAAATATTTTCAACTTTGAAATAACAAAGAAAGAAAAATTTTTTCAAGTTCAGACTCTTGACTCTCACCTTTTATTTCTTTTATTCGGAAAGACCTGTTCTCACTTTTACTTTGATCATGATGGATAATACAATGCTAAGATCATCTATAAGTTTTCTCATATCATTCTGTAAGTTTTTGCTAGATCCAATCAGGTTTAGAATTTTGGCATTTAAGAGCATTTCATGGTTTTAATTGAGTCGTTGTTTGTGCAGAGGAGAAGATCTCACGGTAGGTTGCCAAGTGTCTTGTGTTTATAAACTCGTCAACTTTGACGTTAATTAACTGAATAAAGAACATGAACATCCCCTATTTGTCTGCCTCCTGTGTATGTGACAAAGGCGCCACAAAGCTATGCAGCCTTGACCAAAAGAGATTTCTTTTACTGACCCTGTGTACCTTTTGTGAGGCATCTCTTTTGTTCAACATTTCAACGAAGCTTTGCGTTGTACGATGCTTACTAACATAAGAGCTGAAGGTTGAAATGCATGGAAATTACTACCGCCACCGCAAATATAAGTGGGTTGGTACTTCCCCCAAAAATAAAGATGACTTATACAAAATCACTTAAGTTTTCATTAATCTTAAAGTGCTATAGCAAAAGTGAATATTGTCATAATTTATAAATAAAAAAGTAAATAAAAACAAATTAAAATTAAAGTAAATATAATATACATCAAAAAATTTCAAATAATAATAAAAAAAAAAAAAACAAACAAATAAAAATTGAAATACGGTTTTCGTGGCGGTGAATGTGATTTGTTTTGAAATTGCTTGGCAGATTACATCACAGTTAAAAAGTGCGCTGGAGCGAAATTTAAGACTAAGTTGAGATGAAGCAGAAAACTGCTTTAACCCATTTTGCCTATTGGCGCGAGTTGGCGGCTACGAACCAATACTCGAGGGCAAAATGTAAAACCACTTGAGCACTTGTCGACGCACAATGTATGTAAGTTCGTGTGCCTGGGTTACGTTTATGATATAACCAAACAGTTGATTGAACGAAGGTTATCGTCGATAATTATGAGACGATGATGATGTCGATGAAGTTGAGCTGTGAGGCCATAAGCGACCTATAAAAGTTCGCGATTGCTTCGACTGTGGCATCAGTTGCAAATTCACTTCACGCATCAACGCAAATATGAACTTTTTCGTCTGTTGTTTGGCATTTTGTGCCGTGGCGAATGCAGGCTTCCTAAGTGGCTCAGGTGGTGGCGGCTATGGAGGCGGTGGACATAGCAGTCATGGCGTTGGCTTCAGCAGTGGCGGCGGGCACGGTGGCCATGGTGGATTTGACGGTGGTCATGGTGGATTCGGCGGTGGTCACATTGGTAGCGGAGGACACAGCAGTCATGGTGGTCATGGCGGAAGCATCGGCATTAGCGGCGGATACAGTTACAGCAGCGGCAGCAGCAGTAGCAGCAGTATCGGGGGCGGTCACGGTGATTTTGGCGGCGGTTTCATTGGCGGCGGAGGACACAGCAGTCACGGTGGACATGGAGGCAGCAGCGATCTTGGTGGCGGATATAGTTACAGCAGCGGCAGCAGCAGCAGCATCGGGGGTGGTCACGGTGATTTCGGCGGCGGCTTCATTGGTGGCGGCGGACTTGGTGGCCACAGTGATCTTGGCGGCGGATATAGCTACAGTAGTGGTGACAGCAGCAGCATCGGAGGTGGTCATGGTGATTTTGGCGGTGGTTTTATTGGTGGCGGAGGTCTTAGCAGCCATGATGGACAAGGCGATCTTGGAGGTGGCTATAGTTACGGTAGCAGCGGAAGTAGCATTGGCGGAGGTTTTGATCATGGCTCATCCATTGCCTCCCCGGAAGTGAAAGTGATAAAGGTTATACATGAAAATTCTGGTAGCTCAGGTGGCGGCTTCTCTGCTGGCGGCTATGGTCAATCTTCTGCATCTGCCGGTGCAGGTGCCGATGTTAAGATCATTAAAGTAATCTCCGAATCGGCTGGCGGTGGTCATGGTGATTCCTCCGCTGGTTACGGATCTTCTGTTGGTGGCAGTAATGTTCAGATTTTGAAGATTATCTCGGAGCCTGGTCCTTCTTTTGCTAGTGCAAGTGCCAGCGCCTCGGCTGGAAGTTATGGAGGATCGTCTGGTGGTTGGGCTCCCTCGCCGCATCAGAGTTGGTAAACTTTTTGTGTGATATTCGTATTAACATCTCGAAAATTCATTAATTTGTTTTATGTTAATCATCTCATTTACCTAATTGTTAAATAAATTTTTAAATTTTTAACGCAGTGTGGAGAAGGCACACGATTTTTTACTATCATCTTAAATTGTCACATTCAAAAGGTCATTTTAAGATGACTGTTGGGCGACTTTTCAGACTACACTGGTCACTCTGGATATTGATGTTCTTAAACGCACAAGGCTCATTTCAGATTTACTTTTAGACTTTAAAGGCTGACATATTCCTTTGTCTTCTATATGTCAAGTATAATGATGTAACTACGAAAAGATCTTTTCTAATGCAATGCATGACATCGTATAGTAATGAAAGAAAACACAATAAAAAAACACGACCAACGCATTGAAACCGATATACGATGCTCAACACATGAGCAACAACGTATCGGACTTGGAGGATGATGAATGTTGGCGACAAAGACGAAGGCGAATGACTATAACAATAAAAATGAAACAAAATACCATTATGATGTTCGCACTGATGAAGATGGTGATGATGACGATGATGAGGAAGCAGAAGTATATGGTCTGCAATGTAAAAATGTTGGCATAGTGCTAAAACGCTGACGCTGCTAGGCTTCTCCACAAACAGTGAAGTCCGTCCGGCTGACTCTGCCTGTGTCTCTCTCTCTTTGTCTCTGTCTGTACCTTTACCTCTAGCTCAGCACTCCGCTCTTGCTGCCTCCCTTTGCACTTTACATGCAGACTCACACATAAGCAGACATACACACGCACACTCACATAGTGTAAGCATACAACAAACCATGTTATTAAGTGTAGCCAGAAGCAATTAAGTGAAGATAAGCAAACAATAATGTTCCTAGTCACGTACTGACTTGGGACATTTTCTCACTTACACGAGACCGGCTCGAGAGTAAGCAGGCAAGCTAAGGATATAGCAACACCAACAATGGCAACAGCAATAATAAGAAGAAGCAGCAGCGGTAGAACAACAACAACACCAGCAACAACACCAGCAACAAGAACAAGAAGAACAAGAAGAACAAGAAGAACAATAACAACAGAGGCTTGTCGCGTCCAAACTGACTGACTGAACTGACTGAACTGACGGCTCAAAGTGATGAATAGCACACTGCAATGCTTGAAAGCATCAGTCGGGATTTTTATTGATAGACTGACTAGAAATGCGGCAAATGGTTGCTTGGCTATGTGGCAAGTTTCGATTCGTAGGTTGGTTGCTTGGCTGGCTGGCTGGTTGGTTGGTTGATTGGTTGGCTGCGTGCTGGCTGGCTGTCTGACTTGGCGAAAGGGTATAAGGGTATGAAGATTCTTGAGTGCTGCCAGCGACAAGCGACAAAATACTAGACAAATAATGTTGCATTCGGCTGTCCCGCTGTCCCGGTGTCTCGTTGTCTGTCTGTTTGACTGGCTGGCAGCTAAAGGTAAACCCATTGAATGCCATACCAGCTGAGATTTGTGTGTGACGATTGTACAATACGCTTGGAAAACGTACATTCAATCACTCAAGTTTGTGTGTGCTCCGGCACCGGCTCCTCACTCTCTTTCACTTAGGGCTAACGCTTTGCTCTTCTATCGGTTTTGCTTTGGATTGGTTTGGTTCGCTGCGGTACGCGACGGTTGTGTTCCGTTCAGTTCATTTCGGTTTTGTGTCTGCGTGTCTCTGATACATTTAATTTCATTACATTTACCACGAAAAGTAGATTGTCATGTACTCTGGGGGTATGTACTTACTCTTGGCACTCCGTGCATTCGGTTAGATGACGTGCTGGTGATTTTTTTTTCTTTGTTCTATGGCTTCATCGGTCATTGGATTTTTATCAGTTTTTCGATTATTTTGTGGCGCTGCACGACTATGCGTAATTTTCCATGAAAAAAGGAAACCTTAAACTTGTGACCTTTGAAGTAAGGAACATATTTATTTTGATTGGTTATGTCGAACTTTTAGAAGCCTAAGAAGTTTGTCCAAAATGTCCAAAGAGTATCATTCAAAACATCGTACAATAGCGTGGAAAATTTGGATACAAATTGAGTATAAAATTTGGCTTCTTTTAGGTAGTCTTAGAAAAAAAAAAAGATCACACTTTTGTAGAACAAATCAAAGCATAGAAAACTGGAAGATCAGCGCTAAGGTTTTTTCCAAGCTATTAGTGCATACAGCGGATTTAGTCTATCAACCTAAGCTGAGGTGTGCTTTAATTAATAGAAAAGTTGACCAAAAGCTGTTTTCATCTATAATTAGACATTCACATTCATTGCTTTATGTTGTCAAAGTTGCTGATTAGCTATTTTAGTTATGTGCCTCAATTTAACCACCAGAGGGAATGAAATGAGTTTCCTCTAAATATTTACATTCAATTGTATACAGACCGTTTAAAAGTCTCATGTGTCAGCTGTCAATCTTGTAATTGTTGGTCTAACAGCGAACAGGGAGAGAGGGAGAGAGAGAGAGAGAAAAAGAGAAAAAAGAACTTTACACTTATCAAATCAAATTTCCACAAAAGCCACAACGTTTTTATTTCATTGAATCCCATTTCTGTTACAAATGCGAACGACAACAGTTCAAAATAGACGAATTATACACACATACATGGCGTGAAACTCCTCATCACCATCATCATCATCATCGTCATCAACAACATCGACATCGGCATCGGCATCGGCATCGGCATCGGCATCGGCATCAGCATCAGCATCCACATTCACATCCACAGCCATATCAAAATCATCGTCATCCGAAACATCAACTGAGTTTCTCAAACAGTTCGCATGGCTCGCCATGCCAATGGCTCTGCTTTGGCAGCCCAAATTACCTAAAAAAAAGAACACATACAGACTTCGTCGTCTGCCTGCCTACATGCGTTGCGTGCTCCGCACCACCCTCCGTACCGTACCGATCTTTCAACTGTTCAAGCGTTCAATAGCGAGCGCTGAGCAGACCCCATGCCAAACACGAAATGTCATCAATCTTGAGTGCTAATTGTTTCGACTGTGGCAACTGAGTTTTCATTTATTGGTTTCCCTCCAACCTAGACGACTACTACGACGACGACGACGACGACGACAACGACTACGACTACGTCGGCGACGACGACGATGTCTGAACGACGGCCATTTGTCCGTCTGTGCTTCTGTCGTTCTGTGCCTAACTAAACGACCCCTCGTCGTTTGTTCTACATTTCGTTAACGTTAAAGCGACCGGCAGTGAGAGTTAGCAAGTGAGCGAATGAGTGAGTGAGTCCGTTGCATGGCCAAGCAGCATAGCAGTCGCAGTGAGACCAACAAACAGACAGACAGACGTAAGGCGAGAGGCGTATCCTAATGTGTATGTTTGTGCTACGCTTGAATTCGTTATGCTGGTTTTTTTTTTCTTTCATTTTTTTTTTGTATACTTTTTACTTGCTTTGCTCTGCGCTGCTCTCTGACTGCCTCTCTGAACCCCTCCCCCTGCATTGAGCTCTTGTTGTAACAACGTTTCGTGCATTAAATTGAAAATGTTCAGTCGAACATTGTCAGCTGTTTGTCTCAGCTTGTGAGTGAGTCTCTTGTACGTTGTGTGCCTAATGTTCTTTGTAATGTTCCTATGCAATTTCGGTTGCAGTTTTACAGTACAGTGTTACAATAGCAACAACAACAATTGCTAATTTATTTACTGGATTTTGGTATTCTTGTTTAATTTCCTTAGAAAGAATAAACAATATTTTGTAGGCGTTGCAGCTATTCCTAGGGGACAAAGTGCGCGCCTTGCTGGCGGTGTGTGACTTGTCTACTCTGCTCTGCTCCGCTTTACTCTTTTCCCATTCTGTTTGGCTGCTTCTGCTTATGCTGTGTTGTGTCATTAACGGCGAGTATTTGTTGTTAAACAAGAGAAAGAAAGAAAGAGAGAGAGACTGAGGAAGACAGAGTCATTCATCAGAGCTGCGAGGAATGGGCGGTCACGGTTCAACAAAGGAAAACTGCTACGACTGTGGGAATGGTCAATTATGAGTACGAAATTTGAGCTATTGTAAGGCATTTGTGGTATACGAATCGAAAACTTATTATGTAATAATTTCTCAAACAATATAAAACATTTATACCATGAGCAACTACCCTTAGAACCCATTTTCATTGAAAAGCACAAAACCACACATAAGCGATCATTAATATAAAAATGCTTTGCAATTCATTTTTCGTTTCGTATTTTTCGAATTTTTAACCCAAAATCACTTGATTGCTCTGTATATTGCTCACTTAATAGTCATGAACCCGAGACTCAGTCCACATCAAAGCGAAGTGCAGGAAGTATTTATTATAATTGAATCAAGCCATATTGACTTGAAATTCACATTATATAATTTTATACTCAAATATAGCAAAGAACCTGTCACATTATAGAGAAATTGCAGTTTAAATATTAATTATATTGAGGATGGCTAGAAACATGTTCCAAAATTAGTATTTCATACTAACTCTTGGTGAATAAACTTCAGTTTTTTTACAGTCTGTTGTTTACAGAAATATTTACTTGGCAGCTATGTATTTTCTCTAAGTATATTCATTGATATATGAAAATAGGCAATGCCTATTTAAAATACTCAGCTACGCATTGCACAACATCTTGAGGTTTTAATTATCACAATATATCGCAGCGACAGCAGAAATAATAAACAGTTTTACTTTGACTGTTGCTCCCACTGAGTTTTCTGCGGGCCAAGAGAAAAAAAAAAAATGAAAATCGAAAAAAGTACATGTCGTAAACTCTTTCGATCCGTATATAATTGCTCGTTATTTATGTTGTTGTTATTGTTATTTTGTTGTGCTTGACGGCTGTCATAATATGAATGAAATAAAGCGGAAATTATTTAACATGCACACATTTCAAATATCTCGAGCGAAAGAAAAACACATTTGTTTTAGTTTTTCTTTTCCGGAAAATTGACGACCGTCGCACGTACAATAATAAAAATAGAAAAGCAAATACCAAACAAACAGTTTGTTAACTGGAAAATGTTTTCTAAGATGTTTGAATATTTCGTTGTTTTTTTTTAATCTTTTATCGGGAATTTTTGGCAGTTCTATGATTTTTGTCTTACTTACATTTGGCGCATTTTTGCTTAATGTGTTTTGGTTTGCTTAAGTGCAGATCTTTGCATTACATACCTGGAAAATAAAATATGGTAAAACCAAAGAATTAATATGGAGTGTTTAGTATATGCTTAGATGAGAAGATATAGCTTATGATATTCAAATACTTGCATGGCTTAAGAAATTAAATTATTAAAAAGAGCATGATCAGTTTCGAACAGGTATAGTAAATTTGAGACTAGATCGAATAAAAAAGAGCTTCGACAGGTAAAATTTGTTTCAATTCCAGCAAACTGCTTCTACAAAATCGGGGTGTTCTTTATATTCTTATTAAGTATTTTACTGGTTACTGTGATTTTGGCTATCATTATATTGAGTCTTCAGAACAACTTTTTTGTAACTTTTAATACTTTTCTCTTAAAAACACTAGCAAAGCTAGAAGATCAGCATATAAGAACTACAACGCTCATGCGAAAGCCCCTTCCATTCGAGGAAACTGTCATATTATTAAACGATTGCAGCGACATCTAAGTGAGATTCGCCAAAGAGACTCCTCAATCCCCTTCTCAATCGAGGTCAAATACCTCATATTTGACGAGAAATTAACCTGGTCAAAACACATGGATGAAGAAATTCGGAAGTGTACAAATGCGATCATGAACTGTAGAAAATTTTCGGGACGTAGCTGGGGATGCAACCCCCAGATTCTACGGCACTAATCTACAACTTAGTGTCCAAACCTAGACTCATCTACATAGCCATAGCCTGGGGAAAATACGCAAATTTTGTTCTGTATCCAAAATGGATTTAACTCTCTGCAGCGCTTAGCATACGTAGGAATCACGGGGACTACGACGACATGCCCAATCATGGAATGGAAAACATCTTAGATCTAACTCCACTTCAAACCGTCGTCTCCAACGTAATGAAGGCAACATTGCTACGTCTCGTTATGGAAATAAGTTAAGTTCTGAAAGACATGCTGAAGAATTTAATAAGAAAGTTAAATATGCACCGGATTTTTGTTCGGAAATAGACTATCCTGTTATACAATCATTAATCCAATGACTCAGCCATATTTATTTAACATCATTAAAAAACCCTGAAAAATTAAAGGTCAGAATTTGTTACAGTAATAAATTTCCTTACGGCTGCCAATAATTTAAAGCAATCAAAACATGCTGGACTAGCTTAATGCGAAATATCTTGATACCAATTGGATATGGGCTCCTGCACATGCCATTTCCGTTGTTGGCAGACGGGTGGTCTTGCCATTATCAAGTCGGCAGAGCAAACCAATGAGCCAAAGAGAACTTACCAAAATCAAGATTAAAACATTGAACAGCTGTGAGGCGTAAATGAGAAAAACAATCGAATTTAGTTAAACAAGCTGACAGGGCAGACGGCGGGGTAAAGAGCATGACAAGCTATAAAGTCGATTTGACGTTTATGGCCAAGGGCGATACAATTGGATTCCTGCTATAGGATTAACCCTAAAACTTGTGAAAACTCAAAAGAAATACAAAGAAAAAGGAATGCAAAAACTGATAATAAAAAAATAAAAAAAATTTTTTTAAGAAGAAGAAGAAGAAACAAAGAATGTTTGCAAAGGGTCTGGCAAGTAAATGCAATAAAGGAATCAGCCAAAAGGCAACAACTGTTAAACTCCCACGATCTAACCGAGCAAGAGAGAGAGAGAGAGCGAGTCAAGAGAGACAGGGAGTGAGATTATAGAAGTTGACTGGTTGGGTGGTTAGCATGAACTCCATGCATCCGCAATACTGAAGAGGGTTGCAGGCGTAGATTAAGTTACCCTCACACGTGCTCTTCAATTATTAATAAGCAACGAAACGCAACGCAATCGCATGTCCTTCGCGCACAAACCCAATGTGTGTGCCTCGCGAAATATTAACGAGGATGCTTGGCTTGCCTGCGCTTCGTGTCAGCCGTATGTGATAAAAGCATTTCGGACAGTGGTCAATCGATTTAGAACGAGGCGGTGTGAGCGTGCCATTGATGAAGGGGTGCGAACGCATGTCATTCTTTACTTCATTGATTAGAGCAGTGCAAAACAAAACAAAAAAAAAAAACACGAGGCGCTAATATGTGCAAGCGTTGAAAATAATGCCCAAAACATAAACCTCGTCTACAAAGGGCCAGAGCAATATAAATGAGGGTTGTCGAGTTGCATGTGGAAAAAAATAAAAAAAGCAAAATTGTATAAAATATTAGTGTTGCCAACTTTGATTTTATTGTTACAATGCTGCGCACTGGCTTACATTTATAAGCAATTAGAGAGCGGCACGAGGGCATGTTCGCCACTTCCGGCTGCCAGTAAGTGGTCTGAGTGGCTTAGCATGGGTCTGCGTTCGCCATTGGATGTGGAAGTAACAGAACACACTTGGGTTGGGGTTCGTTGTTGCTTTTGCTGTTGCTGTTGCAGTTGCTGCATGATGTGTGTGGTGTGTATGGTGTGTATGGTGTTGATGTTGACGTTGGGGCTTGCACTTTTGTTGTGTGACTGCATGGCTTAGAGTTATGCATTCAATATTGCATTTATGCGGTTTGGGGTCATGTGGATTTGAATGTCGATATGGACGCCGTGTTGCGGCACGTTATGTGGCTTTTGTCGAGGCGGTGGCGGCGATGGTGGCAGTGCTGCCAGTTGCATGGTATTTGTATGCAACACTAATGTAATTTGTCGCCGGCATGTGCGAGTATGTCGTCAACCTGAACCTCGTTCGTGCGGTTATTGTTGTTAGCATTGTTTGTGTTTTTCTGTTGTTTATGCTTTGGAACAACGCCAAATTGCAGGCATTATGCAAAACATTGTTGTCAAAGGTTTTGTTGCCATTAACACCTTTCGATTGGCAATTGTTTTGATTAGGTCCTGGCCGTGTGGCTTCATTTTGGCACAATTTCGTTTTCATGTTTTAAATATGACACAATTGGTCAATCGATAAATAATTGCCATGAGTATGCGACGTGACGTTTAAATTACTGCCTTGATTGCAATGGCAGTTGCAGCTGCATTCCTAACAATCTTTTTGGCTTTAATTATTTCACTCAATTTAATATCAATAATAAAATGTAATGCTTTGTGGTGAAGGGACATGTCAGTCGCACAAAATAACTAAGTGCAGGTCAATCGAATGGGGCTAAATGGCACACAGAACGAAATATGAAACTTATAAATTATGTAATAGAAAATTTGCAAAGTCAATTCGCTGAATTGCAGAAAGTTTTATGAGTAGAGCGGGTAGCAGAGTACAGTGAACTTTGAAGGATATTGAACTATGTAAGAGGATTTTTATAGACATAAGCAATAAGAGCGAAGAAAAAGTCATAGTACTAATCCGATAAGATAATGCATACATTACTAGATTTTCCAAGAATATGGGAAGTAGATCCAACAAAAGTCTGAGTTGAAGGAACAGAAAATTTCTGGATAGCCGATCCTATCAATTAAGTAACGTTGGGTGGACAGGCTAGGGGCTTTTGTTTACAAGTGATGCATTGAAGGAAATAAAAGCAAGCCAAGTTAAACTGTCACGAATAATATTGCATTAGTTACAAATATGTAATTATCAGCTCTAATAAATTATGGAATACTTAAAGCGTCAGCTCATATATATGCTTATTTTCATATTATAATTTTAGCTCAAGTTGCTAACTATAAATTAGTTATATAATAATATATAATATAATCTGCAATTTTTGAAGCTTATTACTTAAATAAGGGAGCAAAAGCTTTTCAATGTAACCATGAATTGAATGCTTCGACATTGAAGTACAGTAATACTCTGGATACATTTTACGGCTTAATCAAGTTTAAGAAAATTATGTGAAATTTTGAAATATTTTCATTGTACGCGGGTATTATGCTGAAATGAAATTATGTGTACCCACTGACATGCGTGTATACAAACACAACACGAGACATGACACCTAACTCAACTCATCTCAACTCAACCCTAGCCGGCCGAACCCAACCCAATCCAGTCCTCTATAGTTAAGTTGAGTACAATCACATTCAGCTGCTGCCGCACTATCATATTCAACAATCATGATCATTATTGCGCTCGTCATTATGAGGATGTGTATGACGGCTGATACTCGTATGAGTCCGAATACGAAAAACTTCACCGAACTGTGGCACGCTTCTGGCAAACAATTGCCTTTTTTTTGCGCTGAATGAGCGTAAGTTATACAAAAGCGCTTATTAAAATTTACACACACACACACACATGCACATCACACTCACTCACACAAACATACAGAGATACTGGCCTACAGCTAGCGCGCTGTGGGGAGCAACAAAAGAAAAGAATGCGCAAACCATTTTCTTAAAATTTTTGAACAGCCCGGCTGCCGGAGGAGCGTGAGGCTAAGTAAAGAAGTTTGTAAAGCAGCTCGTAAAGGAATTTGCTAAGTTTGCCAGCGAAGGAGCGAACGAGCGATTGTCCTGCAGGCTGTCAGACAGACAGTTGGCAAGCTGGTAGGCTAAGTGGTGGTTTATTTGAATATAAGACAGGAAATTTATTTCAATTTCTTTTTTTTCTCATTCGAGTATTATGTTTACTTTAAACTGTAAGAATTTTTATGTAAGATGTTTGTATGTACATATGCGCGTAACAACTTAAAGGATATGAAGTTCAACTTTGCGAAGGACAAGGCGGTTTGAAGGAAACGAGCGAATTACATTTTCATTTTGTATTGTGTGTCGGCGCTTGAGATATGCTTTAAAGATATGTTCTAGGGCTATTTCAAATGAAGCTTGTTAAGACATGGTTCTGTTAGAAAGTGCAGTTGCATGATCGCTTCAAAACAAAATAAATCAAAATAGAAATATATAATATATTAAGATGTTAACGGTTTCTTATTTGTAAGTTTTGAAGTTAATAAAGAAACGATTTTCTTTTCGTTTTTTCGTAATTACGAACTTTCAATTCATTTCCTTTGGCTTTCTTAATTCGTTCTTAACGATTTATTCGGCTGTATACATTTTTTAATTAAATTTTGTTTAATAGGGTCTACCGATTCCAAGAAATACTAAGCTAAGCATGAAACCCACACCTCAATGCAGCCAATTGTGGGCGTTTCACATCTTATCAAAATTTTGGCTTAACCGCTGAACAAAAACGCTAACAAATCTCTGCCAAAGTCGACATTAGTTGGGAACCTGTTCGGGAGACGACGGCGAAACGTAGCAAACAAAGTTCAAACTCTGTTTTGGGCTCTTTATGCCAGTCTTTTGTCTGTCCGTTCGTCTGACTGGCTGCCAGCTTGCCAGCGTGCCAGCGTGCCATTGTGCCAGCTTGCCAGTCGCTGGGATAGCCAGGCATAGTAAATTAAGTTCCCGCTGGGAATAATTGTATGCAGTAGACTCAAATCTCATGCGCACCAGCGCGTGCACGGGGGGTGCACGGTGTGGTGGGCATACACATATATTTCTTTTTTTAAATTTTTATTTTTGAAACGGGTTCGCATAACCGAATAACGAAGGCACGAAACGGCATATAATAACAGACCGTGGTGGTGTGTCGTTGTCTGTCTCTCTGTCTTTATGGCTGGCTGTCTGTCTGTCTGTCTGCCTGTTTGTCTGTCTATCAGGCATTCTGTCCGTCTGTTCTTCTACTTGGCCGTCATACAGTGCAACTCACGCACTTATTCGACTTACTTGCTCACACACTTCCCCACTCAGTTTCTCACTTACCAACACTCACACTCTCTCGCTCACACTCTGTCCATCGCACACTGTTATGCACGTATTTGTGTGCGTGCCTGGCTTTACCCTTTCGTTGTCTAACCCACCACACGCTGCCACATACTTCGTCTATGCTGCCAAACTGGAGACGCGCGTCGGCAACACTTTAAAGTTTCACTCAATCTTTACAGTGTTTTTTTTTGTTTTTGTGTTTTATTGCAGTAATGGGCAAAAAGAGTAAATGTGAACAAAAAACGTATAAGAGAAAAAAAGCGAGCGAATTCACTCATTGTTATGTTAATTTTCATTGTTGTTGGCACGAGTTTCGCTGCTGCTGCTGCTGCTGTTGCTGTTGACGCGCTCCTGCTACTTCTTATGCCTCTTCTACTTCTGACTCTTCTGGCACTTTTCGTACGTTTCGTTTCCTACACTAATTTGTACGCGTGCCAGTCGCATCGCATCAACATTACTTCCATCATCCTCATCCTCCTCAGTCACATTCACATCTACAAACATACATATGTATGTACACATCTGTATACATGTCTGCATGAGTCGCCCCTCGGCTGAGCTCGGGGTGCGTCGCGCGCTCTTACCAAGGTAATTCACGTTTGACATTAAGCTCGCGAAGAACTATGCATCGCTTATGTGTTGTTGTCTTTATCTTGCAAAGATTTTCATAGTGGAATATGTTTGTTGTATTTAAATCTGTTGCCTTGTTTGTTGCTTTTTTTCATTGGTCGTCTAGTAACAAACGTCAAACTGAGCTCTGTGTGTTGTGCTATTGTTCTAGGCTTAGTTCTTTGGATGAATTTGTTTTTTTTTTTGCGTTTTTGATATTTGGTTACCTTCATATCAAATAGTAGACTTTTTTTTTTGTTTTTTGGGCGCGTTTGTTCACGTGCCAGGCATCAGTTTCAGTTATTTGCTTTGCTTTTTCTGTTTTGTTTCTGTTTTGATGGCACCCAATTTAAATTAAAAGTGTTACGTTTAAGTGTTTTGTTGTGCTACAGTTTAAATAATTGTGTCGATGTTGTTGTTATTGTTGTTGTTGTTACCACAAACTTGTTCAATTTGGTTATTGCGGGTTTTACGGCACGCGCGTGGGTGTTTTAGTTAATGTTTTATTAAGATACAACTGAGCGAGTAAGTTCCTAAGTAAAACGCAAGGGTTTGTTGGTTTAGGATTGGATGTTGCCGTTTGAAGTCTGTGAGTTGTGGTCAGATTTACATGATTTAAATGTTGGAAAGTAGTTTCAGCAAAATAAGTCCATTCTTGCCTTAAGGCCCTCCCGCGACTGTTAGCCATTAGAGTAGGCTAGTACTGCTATCAAGTGTAAGCTTATCTTAGAGAAGCCAGTTGACTCAAATATTCAAGAGGCTATTAGAAGGATGAAATTAACATACAATCTATGGAATATATAAATTACTATAGCAATTTGTGAATGTCCTTGACGTCCTTAGATTTCATACAACAAAATTAGTTCTTTGCTGCTTGTGCTCTCATTCGCTCAATACACTTTCTCTGATTAAATCAGGAATGCAAGCTGATTTTAATAGAACTGATTCGAGATGTGGACAAATTCTGCCTCAGATATATTATTTTTTATTCTACCATGAAGCTTTGTGCATGACTTAATATATTTGTTGTATTTATTCCAATGGCTAAAGACCTTTAAGATAAAGTAATGTTGTTCTCTTTTTTCATCACATAAGTAGTGTTGGATATGGATATTGGATCTCATATATAAAAATATGTCCTCATCAACCGCCCGTAATTTTGAACAAATTTCTTTTATTTATAGATAATTACGTGAGAGTATTATAGTCAAAATTTATTTTTTGATATATGTCTGATATATGTTCGAAAAATTTGATAATGTGTTAGGAAATAGCCTACATTTGCTATTGGTCAAAGTCATACTACACAAAAGCAATATTATCCAACTTGGGTCGGAAAACCAATGTGGGATAGAGGAAAGCGATGGGACTGGCTATCGAAAGGTGCGTGTTCGAGCCTTGGTAGAGGCAGGCGAATAGAAAGCTTTTCTTTAAATGATAATATTTGCAATATATGCAATTTTAAACGTATTGCTTATATTATATATTTCTGTATGAATATAATGAACATATGTATCTCGTATCAAGAAGCGAAAAAAGATATTTGGAAAGAAATAGATCGATAGTCAATTAAGTTGGGTGTGAAAGAGCACAGTGAAAAAGAATGACGCAATGGCGGAACAACGTCTGACTGGTTCTGCTGGCAATGTAAATAACATAAAAAACTAAGATAGATTATAAGACAATTAAAAACTACTGTTAATGAGGTACATGACAGCTCATTGGGAGACAATTGCTTTGCCAAAAAGAAAAAAGATTCTTTTGTTTGTTTAGGAACCCAATATGTATAAACACCTAAACTAAATAAACAACTAAAAAAAATGACACAATAATGGCAGGCAAGTAAGGAGATTAAAAGCAAGTAATGTCTTTGCTCGGAAGACCAGCCTTATATAGAGTAGGTATAGAATTATAAAATTTTATACAGGATGTACGACATTGAAATCACAGATTTCGATCTCTAATCAACGACGAACGTTTGACCTCGTTTCTTAAGTTTGTTTCTAACTCAACATATTTGATTGTGTTTAGATAAAGCAGAACCTGTTTTAATAGTAAACGACATAATAGTCTTCGTTTTACTCGTTTAAATAGTAAATGACACAATAGTTTGCCTTTCGTATAATTTTGTTTCCTTGCGTACACAAGAAAGCATTGTATAATGTATTGTGATTTATTCAAGCAACCCTTGCGTTATAATGACAATGTAGTGTATAGTGTTTATCTTTTAAGAGATAAGCTGTTGTAGAATATTTTTAGAATGTTTATATTTAAATAGTACTTCAGGTAGAATTTGGAAACGTCAAAAAGCCAGCTTTGTATTTAAACTGCACTTAAGACGGACTTGCATCATGGACTGCCCGCATCTCGCGTAACTCAGTTGTGGCCACTGCCTGAGCATGCTTACGGGAAGGACGATAGAACGATGGCATTCAAAGGATGCTAGCAGCGTGACTGGCAAATGAATTGGCGCCAAGTGTAGTGCAGCAACAGTGAAACCCCTACAAAAGGCACGTTTATCTCTACAATCTAGTCAAGCGTACAACTATGGCCATTCTTTCCTGTCCATGTCTTCCGTTTCGAATCCCTCCTGACCGGCTCATTGTGTTTAATTTCAAATTAGGGTGTTTTTCATGCGTTTAGCATTTCTTCCCTCCGGACAGAGCGCGTATTATTTCCATTAATGACATTCGAACAATTGGACAACCCTACGAGTTGAACTATTGCAGGCAGTGTACGCAGGCAACCCTTTCCGATTCAATCGCAGTTGCAGCTACCCTTTTCGGTTCAATTGTTTGCGCTGACATTGACTTCAGCACATGAAAATCGTGGCGGCATCAGGCGAGAGTGTGAGGGGAGGGCTGAAATTCGGGTAGGGCAGCGACAAGCGGAGACGAGTGTAAGGGCACGCTTGCTTTATGATTGAGCATTCTGAATTTTTTGATTGCATTGCATGCAGAATGCGTTTAGTCTACTCAGCTAAATGGTGGTACTCTACCTCTGTGACGACCTTAACGGGCTGGGGCGGGTTGACGCTGCTTGCCGAGTGAACATGTTATCAAAAATCAACATTGAACTTCTCGTTCTCGCCTTTTGTGCTGCAAACACTCTCAGCTCCACTTGAAGTCAATCTTCAGTATTTGCAATCAATTTAATTTCAATGACAAAATTTGCATCGTTTCGTAAAGAGTTGAGTTGGGTAAGATGGGATTGGATTGGATTGGATGGAATTCGAAATGGTTTGGGCGAAGGGCTGTTTTCGTAGGCAGTTGATGTGTAAATATGCAAATCGAATATGCAAATTAGTTGAATTTTGCTTCTCTTTGGATTCATTCAACGCTTGCTTCTTAATACGCATTGTTTCCGAGGCTGAGGTGGGCGCTGGCTTAGGCTATTCGGCTTGGGCAAGTAAGGCTCGGCTGGTGGCGTTAGGTGTTGTGATCTATGCGGTGCTGATGGCGGCGAGTTTAGTTGTAGGTGTGTCGCTTGTTTTGTTTTGCAGCAAGTCTTCAAGGGTTTGCATTGTTTAAAAATTCAATTATGATAGAATTTTTGATTAGTGATAGGGCAGCGTGAATGATTACGATTCTCAAGAGAAAGAGAGTGTAAATGCATAAGTAGCAATAAGAATGGTTTTTGAATTCGACTTCGCTATTGCCAATTTATAAGTTAACGTATAAGTACAAAGACTATAGCCGGTTCCCTAAACTGAACACTTAATAAATTATTTATTAAGTAGAATTAGAAAGGCTATTCGTCGGGCGTAACCGACTATAGAAAAACCTGTACCCAATCCAAAACTGAATATATTTTTTTGTTGCTTTAATATTTTGTATTCATTATGTAAGGATATCTTAAGAAAAATTTTTTTTTTATTTTAGTAAAATCCATTTTTCGGCTGATCGTTCCCATGGCTGCTGTACGTTATAGTAAACCTATATTTATCATATTCGGGAATATGATTGGATATTACTTAAAATCATCAAATCCAATTTGGTAATGATATCTTAATAAACAAAAAAGTTTTACTCAGTACATGTTGTTTTTCGGTCGATCGGTCCTATGACAGCTATATGATATAGTAAACCGATATGCGATATGCAATTAGACATTAGCTAAAACTATTAAATCCAAAATTTGGTGAACATATCTTAAAAAACAAAAGGGTTTATGTTACTAAATGTGGGTTTTCATCCGATCGTTCCTATGGCAGCTATATGTTATAGGTCGAATATCGAAAAAAAAAACTCGTTATACCTATGGATTGGGCGAGTCTTCGTGCAAAATTTGTGGTTGTAGGTCCTACCGTTTCCGAGATCCGGTTTGAACAACCGGACTGACGGACATGGACAGATCGACTCGCCTTTCGATTCTGATCAAGAATATAGTTAATGTGTGGGGTCCTGCCCGTTACATACATTTGCACAACTTTAATATACGCTTTACCATTTTTTGGTACAGGGTATAAAAAGAGAGGAACAACGCATTTAGAAAATGACATTTTTTTCTACTGTGTAGCTTTCGTTATTGCTCGGACTTGTATTATTGTTGATATTGCATGACACTTTCATATTTCCTTTGACGTATGAAGGCAATAAACTGTAACTGTAACTGTAACTTTGACGTATGAAGTAAGAAATCGATTGACTTATGTCGGCTTATTGTCCTGTGCTCCTATTGACCAAATCAAATGGGTCATATTGAGCTTGGAAATAGCGAAATTTAAACTCGAGAATGCAGCTTTCTGTATCACTGCGAAACGTATGAGAATGAAAATATTTTTGGTTGCCAATTCTGAAAAATCTCATTTCCTGTCGGCAACTAATCCCAAAAGGCTTAAGCAAACGTCAATCAAATCGGCCAACTTATTAACTAGCGCATTGAACCAAGAACCAAGTCAAGAGGTTAAAATCAATCACGTAAGAAATTATTTCAATCATTTCGATTTGGGTTTTTTTTTTGGAGTGCGCAAAAACCCAACAGAACTCAAGGCAGATTCATAAAATAACTTGGAATCAATAGATGAAAGTTTTTTGGTCAAAGTGCACTTAAAGTATTTAATAAAGTTTATTTGCTGCCAATAAACTTTTGCATCAATACAAGTCCGTCAAGCACGGACCAGCGGCTGTTGGGTGTGTGATGTTTGTTTGTAGTGCCATGAAACAGTTGATGGCTTGATGCTTATGTCCAGGGAAAAGTAGCACAGCAAAAATCAGTTTGGAGATAAGTTTACGGAACAATTTATCAAAAAACAAAAAAATACAACAGCAAAAAAAAAAAAAAATAACAACAAACTAAATCATACAAGAGAAGCAAAGTTATAAAAGCAGCAAAGCAGACAAAGTTCTTGTCATTTCGTAGGTAGTCAGCCTGACAGACGGCATGAGTAGGGCATGAGTTCACCACTCAGCGCACCCTCAGTGTAAGTACCACAAAAAAAAAAAAAAAAATGAAACGAAGAACGAAAAAAAAATGTGGCATGCGCGTCACCCTTCGCCCTTTTTTGCTGACATCCTTATAGCAGGGGCCGCCCCTTTTCAATGCTTTCCATTGAGAATGATTTGGAAATCTGCCGTCAAACTACTTAAAATCACTAAACAAATTGGAAAATTTTCTAAAAATTGGTTTATGATGCTGCTGTTAAAACGTTGACGCTGCCAAGACAGCGGACAGCACAAAGCGGAGGCATAGATGAGATGAGATTGCTTCTAAAGGGTCGCAGTGCAGCGTCAAAGTGAAAAGAAATGGAAATAAAGGAAGTGTTACCTAATCGCGTCGTTATACGCGCTATTCATTTAACGAAACCAGTCCACTGGGATTGCTTGCTAAGCTGAAGATTGCGTTCGTGTGTTCTGTTGTAAAGAAAAGGACAAGTTTGGTTAGAAGAAGAAAACAAACATCCAGTTAATCTGTAGGATTACCAAGCCATGATATATTAAAAACACGAATTCATTGTTGCCTCTGAGGGTGGTCTTATTAGTTACTTGCTGGCAGGCATAGCGACTAAGGTCTAAATAAAGAACGGACTATGAGTATCATCAATATTTTGTCTCAGCAGTCAGAACAGTCCTTGAAGCAAGATTTAGAAAATTACACCATTCGAAGCTAGGCGTTCTTAATCTCTTAGATGTGTGCTATTGTTATTTAAATATATTCATGATATAAGCCAAATTGATCAGCGAAAATTATTTGCTTTCAAATATAACTTGGGATTGTAGTTGAGTTACTGAAAAATATTCAAGTGTGCTCCGGAGGAGCTTTTAATAGAAGTTTAGCCTCAGTTCTGTGTCTCAGTTCAGTTCGCATGGAGTAAGAGCAATTATCCTTTAATTTAAAAATATAATCTACAAATTCTGCCAGGTATCGGTATTCCAACTGTAATCGGGATTTACTAGAGTGGACAGCAGAGATTCCTCTTCACAAACATCTATATGAAAAGTAAAATAACTTCTATTTGAGTATAGCATATCTGCAGTTATAAAGAATATCCTGCATCTGAGTTGAACAGGATGCCTTGAAAGCCTAGCAGTTGAACAAGCCTTTTCCATTAATCGTTGGCGTTAAATCTTAGAAAAATCACAGAAGTTTAGACACACATCCATTAAAATAGACTCCTAAAGTTACTTCATTGTATTCAAACTTTAAGTTTGAAATATTCGTATTTAATAAAAAAGGAAAAACAACTACCAACTGCCAGCCCCAATCCACTGTAGCAACACTAACATCGGCATCAGCACCAGCACCAGCAGCAGCCGCAGCAGCCGCAGCAGCAGCCGGAGCCCACATGTTGTGTCTGTTAGACGTTACGGCCGATGAATGTGTGACAGTGTGTGTGTGTATATCAAAGCTTTCATTCATTGAACGAGCCGTAGGTAGACGCTTTCATGTCATTCATTCATTCATACAATGTTTACTCAAACAATTTGATTTGAGTCGCAGAGCATGGCCAGCGGATGCCTGGGGTGTGCGAAGTAATCTCAATAACAAAAGGCAGCAGGCATGCAATTGTGAGCCATTTAAATTCCAACATAAATTACCATGACCATGAGCGAATTTCTATGCCCATGGCAGATCCGCCTACGCCTGACATCGACAGTGTAGCTGACACTTTGTGCCACCTTTGACAGACGCATTTTGACGCATCATTGGTCGAACGATTGAACGACTGTTCATCGAAATGATTGTGCGTATACGACACACCTACACACCTACATACCTACATACATACGACATGTGTGTGTGTTGGCATGGGTGGGAGATGGCAGACGCATTTTTGAACTTACTTGTACAAGTGCCTGTATCGACATATTGCAGCATGTCCTGTATATCCTGGCATGATAATTTATACGTCACTTGAGTTCGCTTGTTTTATTTGTTGATTGACACACGAGCTACAACGGCAAATAGTCTGTGAAAATCATGTTTGCTGGCAAACAAATGATCCACAGCGACAAACATATTTCCCAAAAACCAACAACAACCACAATCGAAAAAGCAACAAAAACCAAATGCCAACCATTTGACAGTGACTGCCAAAAATAAAAGCAAAAGCCAAAAATAAAAAAAAATAAAAAAAGAGAACAAGAATATTAATACCTTACAGTAACAACTGCCACTACCTTCGATTGTTTCGCATAAGGTTCGGTTTCTTCAGTCGACGATTACTTTAAATGCTTTACACGCACTCACCCTCACATGTTGAGGGTGAGGCTTGGTTTTTCCAGTTTTTGTTGTTGTTCTTGCTTTGGGAGGGTTGATTCAAACGCCGTGTAGATTTGGCATGGCAAAACAAATCGCAGTATCTAACGTAAACACATTTCACACGCAATTCAATCGAATTCTCTTCTATCTTGTACCTCTGCACAATCTCATTTTGATTTGTTACGCTCTTAATGAAAATTGACGACCGAAACTATTAAGAAGATTATAAAAAAGTACCGGATGCATGTGGCGCCTGCATGCTTAAGCAGAGGAAGCTACAACTGCCAACTGAGTTTGCAAATTAAAGAATTCTTCAGAGTGACATGTGATTTCAATTCGATTCTGGTTTAGACTTACATATGTAGATACTGAAGAAAAACTAGGTTACGAAAGTTTGTACAATACTTTTGAATAAAGTTGAAAAGATGACAGAGAGGGAAAGAGAAAAATACTTCTTTGTTGAAATTTCATTGATTTTCAGATAAAGGCAAAAGCATAACGGATGCTCTACATCTTTTAAAATAAGGGGAAACATTGAAGATCTGCTAAGATTTCATTGCATTTTATTGTAATGTAATGCAATACTTATTGAGAAAAACTTTAATAAGGGAATAGAAAAACTTAACTAACCTGGAAGTGATAAACGAAACTCTTCTGCTGTGATCGTGATCAAGTCGTAGAGAACCTGATGGGATATAAGGTAGATATGTTTTTGATAGTTAAAAATATCTTAAGATTAGAAACGAAAAGGGAAGGTTTATTTTTTTCAAAGACAGTGTGCGAACTATTTTGGAGGTATTGACAAATTGCTCCAGGTAAACTCTTAACAATTTCGTATAAGAAAATTAAATTTTTTAAATACTTTCGGCACTTGCTTATATTTACGATTTCCTTAGTGATATCCATCTATCCAAAAGCCAAATGAAGATCCTGTATAGACGTCTACTCTCCATAAGGAAGCCATAGAATTCATTTAATTTATACAAGCAATGTTTAGTTTGCCTCATGAACACATAAACATAAACAGTAAACTCAGTTGATTTCCTTAAACATATGTGTTACATCTGTAAATTTATTTAAGTTGGTACAATAGAAAGCATAACAAGAAAAATGAAAATATATTGTAACAGACAGCTTAGATAAATAAACATTTACATATACAAGGACGTCGTCGAGGACACGTTAGTTTTACTAATAGATTACGACAAAATTGTTGGCAATCGATATGAATGCTCATGATGTCAATTGTGGGGTCAGTTAACTGTATAAATGTTAATTATGCAACGTCAGATGCGAAGCATGCCGTCAAAGCAAACACTGGCATGGAAATCATCATCGAGTCAACATCAAAAGGATAATGCGATAGCAAATCAAGAAAACGAAAATATGTATGTGCGCACTCGCATGAATATTGTATATCAACGGGTCATAATCTGCACGATACGGAGGCGTCTTCATCGATACTTGTGCGTGCTTGGCTGTATTTAGCAAACAGCTGCCAACCACAAACGGCATGCCAGCCAGCCGGAGGAAAGGGGAAGAAACAGAAATAAAAACAGAAACAAAACCGAAAACATAAAAAAAAAAATAAAAAAGGAATAAGAAAGAATGTGCGTTCTCGGCTGATATGAGAAACCGTAGAAAATAATTTGGTCACGTGCTCGATGCAAGTGCGAGATGAAGTGTAGCAATGCTCTAACGAAGACCCAAAGCTGCTTGCGAGATCCTTATCTGCGTAGTGCTGAGTGCGTGTGTTTTGGGGTGGACTGGCTTCAACTGGGCGCACAGTGCTTGGCGAACGTTTAGCTCGTCTACTATTATTATTTTTATTTGATTTTCTTTGCAGTCAGCCAGCTTATCAGGCAGCAGGATAAACTTACCAGCAGGCGGCATAAAGAAAAAAAAAACAAAAAGAAAAAAAAAAAATAACAACAAAACCAAAACGAAACAAAAAAGAGAAAAGTAGAAATACAATTTCAACATAAGCCAGCTAAGGGCCAGAGGAGTACGAGTAATGCCGGCATCTAATGAAAATAGATTGGTCGCTGAGGCAACTGAAAACAACAATAACAACAACAATAAGAATGCTGGCTACAGTAACATCAATGTCATCAACGTCGTCAACGCTTGAAACGTCGCCAGGCTAGACCGGGCTACAGTAAATCGCCACACAACACACCAAACGCTGTAATATCCTGACGATAAGTATCTGAAATTGAATTGAAATACAATTTTTTCCCCTTTTGTGAACAATTAGCGAAGTGGCATTGAGGCTGAAGCGCCCAAAGGACGATTAAGTAACTGGAGCAGTAAAAATTAATTAAGGTTATGTACAGGAAAACATTCCCATATTTTGCTTTCTTGATGAGGGGTGTAACACAAAAAATTCATCCAGGCTCAATTGTTCAAGTGTGTGACGTGAGAATTAAAGCTTTGCACAAAGACGTCCAACCTATCACTAATAAAATACCACACTAATGAGCATTTGATAATGGGACCCTTGGCTTCACGTGTCTTAATTATGGAAAAGTTGCGAAAAATTGAGTTATGTTACGCTAAATTTGTTCAAAATCACATAGTGCTGAGTGAATAGTTCAAAGGAACTTTATACGTCATGTCGTCATGACAACGTCCATCACTTGACCCAAAATGATTTCTCCCCAAGAAACTAATACATGTGAGCTAGAATAGTTATAAGCTTGATGCGAAAAAAGCACTAATTTACAATGAAATGAAGAATAGATGGAGGCTTTCTTTTTATCCTCAGCATAAGTTTGTATTAGTTTTTGGGGGCTAGAGTTTGGGTCTAGGTTAGTAAACTATATTGGGTGCATGGTTTCCACTGTAAGATAAGAAAAAAAAGTATTATTTTACATGGGCCAAAAACAGAATTTGAATAGTATCCCTAGCCTTTAATATTGGGATCAACACTAACAAAAATTTATCTTAAGGCAGGACATATTGAGAAGAGCCAACATGATCTGAAGCATCTGTTAAGTAGCCAGATAGCAATAACATTTTTAAATTGATGTGAGAAAATTAACGTTAATCTCACAACGAGATGTCTCCAATATACATATATTATATATACGTACTGTTAAGTAATAAAAAATGTTTGCAGTTTCCCTATTTGTTGTAATTTTCTACAACCTGCCTTGCATGGACTCCACCAGCTTCCATGTGAAAATAACGGGAATAAATTTGGCGATTCTCTTATATGAGGAGCGATGCATGGTAAATTTTTATCTTCCGGTCCTCTTTTCAGGTGAATCAAAACTCATCCATCTGCACCAAATAAATAAGAAAAAATGACGACTTAATTTTGAGGGCGTGATAAGTTCTTACATTTCTCAATGTTTTTAACATTAAATCGCATTCTTCTGTGTTAAAAAAAAAACCTAAATGTTGAATTCAGTATTTTTTTTATAGTTTGGAGGTCTATAATTTCATCACAATCAGTCGAATAAAAATTAATTAATTAATGACGCATTATTGCAATGCGTGTTTTAATAAATGAATTGTTTTCGATAAATACAATGATAAATCCTTAAATCTTGATATTTTCAGTAAAGTTATTTTTAAAACAAATATTTTAAACACAGATAATCGGATCAGATACAATATGTGTATTATTTGTCAGCGTTACAGTGTATGTACATAAATGTAAAGCTCGCTTAAGCAGCCCACATCACGGTTGGCTTAAAGCGTAGCAACAAAATGCAATTGTATTTAATAAGCACCGGCATGGTTTAAAGTAGCAAACACAAATTGAATCAATATCGTGACATCAGGCAACTGCACGCGAGTCGACCTGCACAAATGCATGACCATGTATGCTTCGGTATTAAAATAATTGTGGTCAGTCTCGATTTCAAAAAAATACAATTAAATATAGAAAAGCAAAAACCAAAAAAAAAAATAAAAAAAAAATAAGCAAAAAGAATACTTAAAAAAAAAAAGAGGAGAAAAAACAACAAATGTCTAAAAACAAAAAACAGTGCGACGCACGAACGCACCAGACAAGTTATACTGGCAGCAGGCAATGAGTAGCATGTACATATGGTACATAGAGCATGAGGGTAGTTCGTGTAGGACGAATTGTTTTTTATGTCGGAGAAGACAAAGCGGCTAAAAAAACAGAACAAATACAAAAATTAAACGGCCTGTCTAACGGTAATGTTAATAATGAGCAAAATAATGCAGCGAATCGAAAAAGGATAATGCCGCTTGCACGTCCACCGCCAGTATCCTGTCTACATATGTACATCACGTATACGCTTAATTTTTGTTTATCCCTAATGTCACTTGGGGCATTTCTTTTGCGTGTGCTCGGCTGCTCGTGCGCTTTTTGTTTGCCTGCCACTTTTTCGACTTTTTGCCATATTTCTTTCATTTTTTTCGCCCGTATTTTGTTATGTATTTTGTTTTTTGCTTTCTGGTTTTTTTTTTTTGTTTTTGTATAAATCAAATGTGAAATTTTCGTGCGTGTCTGCTTTTTGGGGGCTGCTTGTCAGGTTGTTGTCGTCGTCGTCCTTATTTGGCAGTTGGGCTTTTGTGGCTTAGATCCGCTTACAACACCGCAGTTGTTTTTTTGTTTGTTTATTTTTTTTTTTATTTTTTTATCATACTTAGTTGGCAAAAGTTTCGAGTGATACTTCGTATTACGTATTAAAATTTAAAGCATCCATGCGAGTTGTAAAATATTTGCTAAAAAATCTAAAACAGCAATTTGTATAAAGGATGCCAGAAACTTATGTGCAAAACCCACTGTCATGCGAAGTTAGTAATGCTTCACTTGGTTCTACGTTTCTCGT
Organism: Stegana nigrithorax; assembly: GCA_037044495.1. NCBI lineage: Eukaryota > Metazoa > Arthropoda > Insecta > Diptera > Drosophilidae > Stegana > Stegana nigrithorax. Next base: position 79,395 of record JBAMBQ010003921.1, read on the forward strand.
TTTTCGTTTGGTATTCGCAACATGACTTGTGCTTTACTTTTACAAGACAGTGTACGCTTGCTTATCAATTTGCTGAAGCACATTGTGCCAGCTAAAAGGTAAACATCATTCAATAACAAAAATTAAATTTGGGGTTTGCACTACACTTGGGAGTTTGAGGATTTGTTTGCTTCAGCTCAAGTTACATTTACTAGGGCCGTGCAATCGCCTTTATTTCAAAAAGGATTTTTATTTAAGATCTACTGTATTTGTATAGTCTTAGGCTATAATATGTAGTCGCAAGACGGCTACTGGCAGCTTACTGTAAAATGAGTTTTATTAGAATTTAGCTCAAGAAGACAGTTTCTGTGCGGACATCACTCACATATGGACGAGCATGCAAGCCAAAGAAGAAATCATCAGGAAGTGCGGGTATCAATACTGGGTAACTTATTTACACCAACAAAGTACTTGAGAAATGAGCACCCTATGCATTTATTTCAGTATGTTTTAATTATATTGTATTGCTCAAAAGGATTCAGTTAATTGATATCATAAGCCAGACCCACACTTGGCAGAGTTAAGTGCGCAGATGCCATAGGAAATTCGTTGGGACGCAAGAGCTTCATGCCACATGACATGGCTTAAGAATTGTTATTCGTTTTACAATAAAAAAATAACGAAAACTAAGTCGACTGCTGCTCATGACTGCCGGCATTCGAATTCTGATAGAGTCATTCAACCGACTATTCCTGATAGAGATCATTGGCAAAGCACACAAGGACCGCAGGCTAAACTCCGTCAATTAGTCACTTAGCGCTGCTGTAAAACTGTCGATTCGATATTTCATGCACGTACTAGTTGTGTTCATAAACAGTGCAGACACCCTTTGGTGGAACAACAACTGCTCCATGTGTTTTTGTAACGTTGCTCAGCCCGCTATTAACATTTTACAACTTCCTTAAACGCCTACACATGGCGTTTTTACATGCACGCTGGCCTTACATCGGGCGAACAACCCCCGAGAAACAAAATAAAAGAAATCGAAACAACAAATTCACGTACTCAAAGTGAAGCGGCCAAAGCCAGTAACAAAAAATTGAAATTAATATTTTAATTACAAGACATTTAACATGCGATTATGCACATCGATGCGTTTTATGTTGCGCGTGGCGGATTGTTTGCTTGGCTGCTAAGCGAATGGGGAAAACAAAAGCGGCAAAAGTTAGTGCTGCGGAAAAGACAACAACAACAGCAATAATAAGCAAGTGTTCGCATGTGCAATTATTGCACACCGCAGTAGTTGGTTGCGCCTTTGGAGCCTAACAAGACGTTTCCGCTGTACTCGCCAGCAATAAATGAGCTGCAGCTACAGCATAAACGTGTAGTGCACGACTAACTTACAACATGCAACAATTGCCACATTAAACAATAAAAAAAAAAGAAGCAAATATAACAACAATAATGCACACAACGACTGCAAAGTTGATTAAGTAGTAAAGTAGTAAAACGAGCCAAGCGAGCGATTGAGTGAGAGAGCGCATCATGAATGAAACAATTTTAATTACAGACTGATCGCATGTAAATAATAACTAGCCAACGCAGCAACGGGCCAAGCAACCACCCAACGCACTTCATAATCAACTAACCAGCCAGTGAGACATCCAGCCGGACAGACAGACAGACAGACAGATAGCCAGTCAGGCAGCCAGCCAAGCAAGCAGCCACCCACGCAATGTTCTGAAACAAGTCGCAGACAAACGCATGCATGCACTCACGCAGTGTGTGTGCTCCATTCGTCCGCTCTCTTACTCACTTACTCCGCTCACTTGCTCACTCCGCTCACTTGCTCTTAGTCCTAACTAATGCCGAGTTATGTTAAGCTACTCAATGGAACATCTGTAATTGACAGCTGCTGAGTTGTGCTTTGTTGGTAATTGTTGTAGAAATTGCTTTAGCTTTGTTGTTATTGTTGTTTTTGCTGTTGCTCTTCTTGTTCTTCTTGTTGCTTAAGTGCCTGTATCGAGAAGCAGCTACATGCGTCTAAGTGTGTGTGCTTTTAATTTTTTTCTTGTCTTCTTTTCGTTCTTTGTTGTTGTTGTTGTTTTTTAGCCGCTTCTGCTCTTCTCACTCGCATGGTAGATGCCGCTGTCATTTGCTTCGGTGCGCGCCTGAGTGTCATTCGTGTGTGAGTGTTAATCAAAGCGTCGTTAATTGTTTTGCCAAATGCAGTGATTGGTTAATTTACGATTATGTACTATGCGGTGTGTCTGCAGTTGGGGGTGCAGGCATACAAGGCCGCCGTCGTGCATTGTTGTACATCTGAGTGGAGAGTTTCGCTTTGTTGCAATTTTCAAGTGGTCAGGTGCACGCCTGAACATGGAAGGTCGTGTGCTGTGATACGCATTTCAAACCTAATTAAGTGGCTAAAATTAAATAGTAGACATTTTAAACCTTTGTTAGGTAGGGGTTAAGTGCCATTGTTGTAAGCCTACTTCAGTTCAGCGGTAACGTACCTAATGATACGTTAAATGTGGAAACATTTGAAAACGTTCGAGAAGTCAATTAATTGGAAAATTCGTATTTGTGGAAAACTTGAAGAGGCGTATTATAAACACGAAATTCTTTATTATTATTATTGTTTTGTTTTTAAAACAAACTGGCATTTTTGGAATTTTATATAAAATAAATTATGATATTCAAAAGTATTTAATAAAGTTTATTTTGGAAATAAAACTTTTTTTTTAATTACTTCTAATTTTAAGTGAGAACCGTGTTAACACGACCGTGGTACGCAGTAAGTACAATGTTTTGTGGCTTGTTTAACTTTGCTATAATTTTGTATAGATGCTTTACAGCTTGTGATGATAGTTAATGCCAAAGATAAGCTTTTATTTAGCAAAGATGTAATGAGAAATGATTTTTTAGCTTGCTTTAAAACTCAAACAATTGTCTGTTTTCAACTGACTTATACACATAGCAGAGAAATGACAGTAGTAACATAAATTAAATGAGTGAAATTAATAAATAAGTAAATTCATGTGTGTGCCCGCCCTGTAAATTATTTTCTCTTATTTGTAACAAAAACAAACAAGCAATAAACAAATGCTAATTTAAAGCTATTTAAATACAATTTCCTCACAATTTTCCACACCCACGCAACAGCTTACTTCCAAAAACGAAAAAAAAAAAAAAAAACAAAAAGCAACGAAAACAAATTCGCGTAGCCAAGTAAGCCGAATGTGCGACATTTTTCATTTTGTTTTGCTTGCATGTCGTTATTTTGTGCACTTGGCACCCGCGCACACACAAATACACATGCATATACACATGTACATATCCACACACACACACACACACACACCCATACACACACACACTGGCACTTGGGTATATGCTTATTAGACTAAAGGGCCCTGCTTTAGGAAAGCCGTCGTGTGGGGTTTGTATTGAGTTGCTATACAAATTTTTTCCCCATGGTCTCGTTTACCGTTACTTGCTCTGGCGCCACTTGAAACGACACTCGTGCTCATACTGCCACATTTTCATCTTAGCTGTGTGCCTGTGTAGCAGCTTGTGTATGGGGGATTGTGGCTCGGTGTGTCTGCGTGCTTGTGGTGTATGTGTGTATCGACCTTTGCATGTTTATTTTGTCGCACGGTGCGTGTGTATGTTTGGAAATTGACTTCAACGTCCACCCACCGGAAATGCTTCATAAAAACTTAATTGTCCATGTAACACTTTAGTTTTTCCTTTTGCATGTGGAAAACTATTAAAAAAATTATTATTATGTTTGCAGTTAAAAAAGTTACAAATCGTGCATATTAGTGGGAAAATATAAAAAGTTTAAACAGCACCATCGTCGGGTTACACATTCACTCGGGTTCATACTCGTGCATATGTTGTGCACACTAATGTACTCATCGTAAAGATTTTTCTGCGTAATGGCGTGTAAAAAAGTGTTTAATGAATTTTCGGGTTGTTGCCGTTTTTGTTGCTCTTGCCTCATTTGGCGAACAAGTTAGGGCACCCCTGGATGAAGTGTATTTTAAATGAACATAATGCTGGCTATGCAAGTTCAGACCAATTAAGCAATAATTTGCTCAACCGAAATTAGTTTAAAAATATTCTACACATGGCTTAAGCACCGTAAACAGGCGTAAGACTTTTTCCAATTGTATGATTTCATAAGATTTAAGGTTTTTTAATCCTTTTTTTTTTTTGGAAATGAAATTTTAACATTGGTGCAAATTCATTCATTCATCTACTAGCAAATCTATTGTAATCTATAATCTAAACGATAAACAATAGGATTTGAAATTTATAGAAGGTTCAGAACAGGCATAACTTTGCCATACAATTCTGACGTACTGCATTGTTGCCTTTATGGCAAGAAGGGCCAGCATACACTGCAGACTGTTTAGAAGTGCATCAACGTCATTTCGAAGGCATCAAAGGCCAACTATCGGCCAGCTAGCATGGGAAGAATTTTTCATAAGACCTTACATTGTTAAACATAATTCAATAAAGAAACCAACTGATTTATGGTTGATGTGTCGTGTATGAATTTGACATTTCTAAGAGTCTTCATTAGGAGAATGCAAAAGAAAATAGGGAAAAAAGGCAGTAAAGTACTGAGTACTGCCAATTAGCGATATTTTAAATGGTCTGCTTGACTTCAAAGACGGGATACATTTGCACATTGAAACCTGCCGGCATTGCCATTGCGCCGTATGCGCAACCTAGCGAATTCCAAAGTTGATATCCTACATTAATTATGGCCAATTTAATTATTATGCTTGGCCATAACGACCGGCTGCCACTTCCAACTTGCAACTTGCCTGTTGCCTGCTGCCTATCGCCCGTGCTCGGTATCGGCTGCTCTCTGTTGGCTGTTGTCAGTTGCCGTGCATCCAAGTGGCAACTAGCAGCATTGCAATTGCGCGCGATCGAATAGAAATCAACGCGAGCTACTGGCGAATGTTAAGCAGCAAAATTAAATTTCATTTTTATGCGATACGTATGCCAGCAGCAACAACAACAACAACAACAATGACAACAACAACTACACTATGCCATAAAGGGTTACTTGCAAAATGGCAATAAAAGTGAAAAACGAAAAAAAAAATAAAAAATAAAATGGGAAATAGGAAAAATGAAAAAAAAAACCAATTGCAGTTTAAATATGCGGTGTGCAATGGCATAGTAAAATATACATATAAAAAAAAAATAAAAATAAAAAATAAAAAAAAAATAATAAAAAAATAAAACTATAAATGCGTCTTTCTCTGCTGATTTTATTTGCGTTCTTGCTGCAAAAAGGATACGAAATATTTTCCTCGAAAACGTGTAGACGCGTGCCACGGTGCCATGCAACGCGCACAAGAGCCAGCCAGCGGCCACGTCGGCAAGCATGTGAGCTGATGAGCGGGTGAGCGGGCCACATGAAGGAACAAGCTGCAAGTTGAAGCTGCGATAAGCAGCGAAGCAGGGAAGTAGTACAGAGCAGTTGCGCGACGCAAGTGTGCCGGCGGAAGAGTTGAAGTCTTGTTGCGGCGGCACTGCGCTAAAAATAACATAAATATTATTTTGTGGCACACTTGGCGCGCGCAAAAGCAATGCCCAGGCGACGCATATCCTTACTATTGTAAAATGCACTGAGCGAAAAATGCACACTCTCAAGTAATATGTTATTTTTAACAATAAAACTGAACACAAAAACATCTAGGTAATTGAAATTTATCTAAAGTAACGATAGGTTCTCCATTTGCACGGCCTGAAGGTACCGGAAGGATACTTTTCCTGATCTAGGAAGTGTGATTACTAAAAAAAACAGTCCATTAGTAATCTTTGACTGTAGCAGATCCAGCTTAGTTTCTGGTTAGTTACTGGACAGATCAATTGCCTAGAAAAAGAAAATTTTGTTTTTTCGATATTCAACCTATGACTTATAGCTGACATAGGAACGATCAGCTGAAAAACCATATTTACTAACAAAAACCCTTTTGTTACTCAAGATATCGTTATAAAATTTCGAATTCAATAGTTCTGGGTAATATCCAATTATATACCTGAAAATGATAAATATCGGTTTACTATAACATATAGCTGCCATAGGAACGATCGGCCGAAAAAAGAGTTTTACTAAGAAAAATTTTTTGTTTCTTGAGATATCCTTACATTATAAATATAAAATATTAAAATAAAAAAAAAATTTTTTCAATTATGGATTGGGTACAGGGTATCCTATAGTCGGGTACGCCATGCCTTTATAATTTTTATTGGAATGCTACGAGCTTAATTTCAATTAATACAATATATCCTATACTTGCTTTATTTTCTAAATTATTTAAGGGACCTCCCAAACACTTTTTTTAAATTTGAGGACGATTGCTCTTGGGGAAGTGTTTCAGAAGTTACAAACTGACATTGTTTGAACTGCACTGGACAGAGAACCCAATTGCAGCTAACATGTAGACAAATTGCAGTGGCGGACCATGAATCCAGGACATTTAGGGTAGAAGGTAAAAAGTTTGACATTGCTGCTCAATGCTCCAACTAGAAACGATGCCTGACTACGATTTTAGTCTTATGCGAGTACGTATGAAAAAGAAGTTTGTGTAACACGTTTATGCAAAGCAAACGCATCTAAAGTTAACACGATTAAACTACGTCATTGATAGCGATGACGCCACATTTGCATTACATTATTTACGTTTAAGATTTAGGTTTTGTAATATTCTGATGACGTTTCAGCTGGGCCACATCGCAGTGCGTTTTGTTTGTTGTTGCGTGACAGTGATTTCAGCGGTATTATGAGATTTTTCAGTTAAGTTATGCTATAAAGCATTTACAGTTATCTGCTGCTACGTAACGAGTAAGTAACGTCACGTTCGTTCCATAGTTGCCTTATGTAATGTCAGGATTTAGTTAACTTTATGCTTTCACATTTTTTTGCTTTTGTTTGTGACTTCACATAAAGGCAAAGCCTACTTTGATGGGGTTATGTTTTTGTTATGATACAACATTACGTTATATTTGTCAGCTGCCAATCTCATAACTTTGCTCACAATGTGCGCTTACCTAACATGTCAAGAATTTCGCACAGTGCACATACATACATACACACATACGGGCGCCCATGCCGCTGAGCTTTTGCGTATGAGCTGTGCTACACTGCACTACAGCAGCAGCATCGGCAGGAGCATCGGCAGCATCTCAATTGCGGATTAATGGTCTCTGGCTCTGACTGTGGCTGTGGCTGCCGCTTGCACGTGCCGCAAAGTACGCGGCAACATGTTGCCTCTTGTTAGTGTTATTGTTCTTGTTTTGTTGTTTGCTGCTTGCTGTGACTGTTGTTGTTGTTGCTTCTCGTCTATCGCGTTGACATGCTGCTGCATGCGGCTCATCGCCCCTGTCATCAGCCCAGAGGGCTGGGACGTCGTTGCAGCCGCAGCCACAGCCGCCCGTGCCACTCACTCTGTGCAGTTTACCCTCTAATCAGTGTAATAAGCACTTGAATAGTTTCAAAATTTTTTTTGAGTTATTGCTTATACCGATTTGGGTTTTGCTTCTTCTTGTTCGTGTTGTTGTTCGTGTTGCTGTGGTTGTTTTCAGTTTTTTATTTCCTTTTCGCATTTGTTTGGTAATGCTTTTATTACATTTTACGCTCCTTTTGCACAGCACACGTGTTCTCATTTTCATTTTTCGTCTCATTTCATTTCATTTCATTTCGATGCTGCACGCATATCCTTCTGGGAAATTTATTTGCGATCGTGCTCTCATGACTCACTGCGACACTGCGGGTGAAATTCTTATTGTCCTTGAACACAAATGTTGCATTTTTTTGCCGGCGCACAGCATGCGACAATAATTTACATACCGTGTACTTAGTGCATTATTGAGTCGAGTCGCATGTTGAGCGCCTCGTGCCTGAGAGCGTATTACATTGGTTAATGTGCCGTATTTATTGGAGAGCCTTGAGTTATTGAAATGGTAATGATTGATTTCTGGAAATGCGGGTAGCCTTCACCGAAATGGACATTAGCGCTGGTTAAAAATGCATCCGTACGCAGCATCAGTAACATATGCGATCTCTGTTGACCTTGACAGTTTTATGACTACTGAAACTAATCATAGCCTTAACTTTTCTCTCAACATGCTTAGTCTAGCTGCTCTCAACTATTTATCATGTTACATATTTTCAAATTTTGCTTGACTATTGAGTTAACATTTTATGCTAATGATTTTTAAAGTACTTTTTTCATCTTATATATAGGGTGGTTTTTTAAGAGTTAAGTTTTTCTGGTTGCCAGCACTGGTTAGTAATGGCGTCCAAACGTCATCTGTTAAAATGAAAAGTTTTCAGTATACTCTGTTATTTAATCATGGAAAGACTTACAAACGAGCAACGATTGCAAATTATTGAAATTTATTATCAAAATTCATGCTCTGTGAAAAATGTGCACCGTCGTCATAATCGACCTGGTGAATTAAGTTGGAGTTGGCCGCCAAGATCATGCGATTTAACGCCTCTTGAGGGGTTATGTAAAGTCGTTAGTCTATGTGGACAAGCCGGACACGATTGAAGCCTTGCAGGATAACATAACACGAGAAATTCGTGGAATACAGGCCGAAATGCTCGAAAAAGTGACGCAAAATTGGACCTTCCGAATGGACCATTTGAAACGGAGCCGCGGACAATATTTACATGAAGTAGTCTTTAAAACTTATTTGGCAAAGGCCTATTTATCGATACAATAAAAAGTTTTTTAGTATTTTAAGCCAATTTGAGTGTTTAATTCGATTTTTAAAAAAACTACGCTTAAAAAATCACCCTTTATATACATATTGCTAAAGGAATTGAAACGATAAACTCCCCGAAAGAGCGTTCGTTGAAGTTTAGCCTATTATCGGGATAGATGGCAGATGACAATGCATCTGGAACGAAAGATTATTTGGCATCCCATCAACAACATTTGCTTGGCATATAACGTGTGCGAAAGTCGTACTCAACTTTTTAGACTATGCTCCTGGATATTTATTATATAGTGCGGAAGTCTTTATCAACGTTATTGACTAAGCTGCTAAATATTTATTTATCTAAGGAATTGAAATCAATTTAGTTTATTTAAGGTAGCTCTTTTAATATTAATAAAGTTAAACTCAAAAAAAGAAACCAAAAAGTATATTTCATGCTCTAAGATAGATACAGCGTAGAAGACTCACTCCGAATTCTTAAGTGATCCTATTTGGTTACCTAAGCACTTAGCTTCAATACTCACCTGAAACGAAAGTAAGAAAAAGTTTATATTTTTTAGTAAAATCATTAAGAAAACATGGTAACAAAAGGTTATTTGTTTATGTAATAAGAAAAACAAAAAAAAAAAATAAAAATTAACTCCACCCCAAATAGAGTCCTTTTTTTGAAGGAACACAAAAGCCAATTAAAAATCATAAATTTATTGAGCAAGCAATGAGCAAGCAAACCAACAAATTATTTTTCCTTGCCACTAATGACAGGAAGCGTGAACGCCAGGAAGCAATGGCCCGCACTGAAAAAAGCGATACGGAACAAAAAATGGGCAAACAAATAAACCAAAATGCCTAACAATAAACCGAATTTGAGCAACACTCGCAAATTAACAGTGGGAATGTTGAAAATATGCGACATCCACTTAGCCAACCATGCCAGAGCCAGAACGGAGCCAGCAACAGAAACAGAAACAGAAACAGTAGCAGAGTCAAAGCCAAAACCACTTTTCCACTTACCACTTACTCGTGCACTTATTCATTCAGTCAGTCAGTGAGTCAGTCCGTCAGCAGTCTTGTGCCCCAAAATACACAAACGCCACAGAATGAAAGCCTAATCAAGTTGTGAGCGAATTACAAACCGTGTTCGCACAAATAAAAAATGTAAATATTAATAAGCGTCAATATGTATGGACGTGCGGCTCGGCTGAATCGGTGGCAGATTGCTTTGTTGGTTCGGTCGTTGGTTGGTTGGTTGGTTTGTTGTTTATTCATTTTGTTAGCTTCGCGACGAGACACAACAAAATCCCAGTTCAGCCAAAGCCAAAGGAAAACGCTAAACACAACCATCCACACACCCACACACCCACACTCTCACACACACGCAATAGCCGAGTTTGGTGACGACGCCACGACGATGAAGTTAGGTTGGCGCTGTGGGCAAAACGCTAATGTGAGACTAAACACGAACGACCAAAACGATTTCCGTTGGGCGAAGGCTGTTAACGGGGCTAAATGTGGGCACAACAGTGGAATTGTTTTGCGTTTCATTTGATAAAACAAAAAAAAATAAGGTAAAAAGTTTTGAATTTTTGTTTCAGAAATTAGATGTACTGCATCGTAAAACACATAGCGAAATACTTTCGGATTTGTAGAATATATTCATTATCTATGTCCCAAATAATACTGAATGGCTATAAGCTTAAAATAACCGATTAAGTGTCATTAGGGTCTTTAGAGATTTAATGGCTTTTGGTTATACAATGAAAGCCTTCTTATTGACCTTTTTAGTGTGTAGTTCTGATTTGTGGTTCAATTCTCAGCGCAGTTCTTTGACCTACATAGGGTTTTGATGGAAAGTTTGTTCAGCCAATTTTAAATTTTCGAATCTCTCTTTCTATTCAACTGACGTTTAGTGACTATATAAAGTGGAAGGAGTTTCCTTCTACTTATAGATACCACAACTCATGAAACGTCTCTTGCATCTGAATACTCTTCAGTGATCTTAGACGCACAAAGAACGAATGTTCCATTTCTGCGTACATATTTGACCCTAGCTGACCACTGTAAAAGGCCATTAGCGCGACAAGCATAAGGGCGAGAAAAACTTCGCGTTACATGTGTGTCTGCTACATGTGATTTGGCAAAGGGACTTTTGAAATTGAACTTTCAACACCGGAAGCAGCGTGTTGCATATATTTATGTTGATATTAGCGCGAGTTGTGGCGTTTAGAGAACAGCCACGAAGCTACGCAGCAACGACAACGACAACGACAACGGTAAAGATGAAGGCAGTCGTAGAAGCTTGCGTAGCATGAAGAATACTAACAAGCGAAAACAGATTTTTCGCAGAGTCACTCACACAGTAGAGGGTACAAAGGAAGTCAAAAAAAAAGGAGGAAGAAAATTTTAGACCAAAGACCAACAGGAGCAGCGCAGTTGACCGTGCTGAAGGCGCAGCCACAGTGGCAACAGGAGCAGCAGCAGCAGCAGCATCAGCAGCGCGTCATGCTGCCGTAAAATATGCAGAGGCTTACAGGCAAGCAGCAGCAGTGAGAGCATGGATGGCAGAAGGAGCACAAAAATTGTATGAAATTATGCATTCATAACCACTGACGACTCAGCTAAGCGGCAGGCAAGTCAAAAGCAGGAGCAGACGAGTCCTGCCAAAAGAAGAACAAGCGGCAAACAAATACGTAAAAAAAAAATAATAAAATAAAATAAAATCGAAAGCAGTGAGAAGTGTAGCAGTGTGAGCAGCAAATTATATGCGCAAGGCTAAAGGACCAAAGTGGACTATGCTGATGATGACGACGGCGACGACGACGACGACGACGATGATGGCGACGAGGTTGACGATAATGGCAATGTTGAACGACATTGGCCGTCAGTCGGTGGTATCTGCCACCCTTCGTAATCCTTTAATCAATTGGTAGACGACTGCGGTGCAAGGGGAAGAATGTGAGGCACGCAAGGGGATGGCGAGGATATGCGTATGGGTTCACATGTGTGCGGATGCCAGTAACAAGTTGTTTTTGTTTGTTTGTTGTTGTGCGTCGCTTTAATTCAACACAAAAACAGTCACGCGGACTATTCTAATACCCTACGGCATTCGTGCACGAAGATCATACAACGTGTCACGAGGGTTTGTGCACCGTAAAAAATTTGTTACCATTTGGAAGTAATCGCGTTACGACTTGTCAGTCGCTTCATAGGCAGTTTACTGTGAATGCTTTGTGATGCTGTATAAATACAAAATAGGGCAGCTGATAATCTAATTAAAAGTACATGGTACTTTCGGGCGCCCTAGGCTCCATTTTGTCATACTCTTTGATTTCATGACATCTGGCATTGCAAATCTAAATGCACGCATTTTGTATTACTGTTAGCATTGAGCTTTACCTATGCTTTTTTTTGAAATGCAGTGCATGTTTAATGAATATTGAAGCTGTACAACTCCGAAGAGAAGCGAGAGAAAGTACAATGGCGTTCTGCTTCGTTTTAAATCATGAGAAAATACGAAGGATACATTTTCAGTTCATGCTTATATACTTAAAAATGTATAATTTAAAGAATCTTTACTTTGAAAATAGCGTTAGCTTTCCATTTTATAAGAGACTTTCTGTTTCCGTTTTTGTTTCCTGTTTGAGGCACTTAATTTTTTAGTATTGTATATAGTTGCTTGCTAAATTTTATCTAAGTTCGATAGAATGTTTTCCTACAGGCTCAACGAAAAGAAACTCACAAATTCTGATTATTAACAAATTATTTCTGTTAGGAGCTTAAAAATATTTTCTCTCTTAAATAAAAGGCCCCTGTTCATTTTTCCAATGGATCTAATTTCTCGCGGTGATCTTGACATACGTATCAAATCTGATCAGTGTTCAGTATTTTCAAAGATAAAATAACCAATTTGTTACATATTTCTAGAGTCTATTCCTCCACACATACAAAATATATATTATATGTACCTAATTTTAAATTCACGTCAAGTTGTTACAAAGATAAGATGGAAGCGGTTCTACTCTTATATGTAGGCATGGTACTGTGTACTTCCCTTTAGATTCCCTTTAGATATGATTTAAATTTAATGACAATAGTTTCAGAAATGTGACGAATTCTGTGTTTCAACTAATATGAGAGGTGTGGCATAGCTCATTTTTCAATGCACAAGATTAGTTATAAAAAAAACTTGAAAAACCCGAAATGATTTAAAAATCACATAATGGCTATATATACAAAATTTTTTAAAAAATGTAGGCTTTTAGGGTTAATTATTAGGGGAACGTTCAAAATTGGAGCTTTGTCATCCAAAAAACAAATTTATTGCCTATCATGGGCTTCTTTGTACTTAAATCACGAAGTGAAAATATCAATTTATAAAAAAGTTTTAGGAGCCCTCTGGGTAGAATTTTTATATATCGTATACAGATATATGGTCCTCTACTGGTTTGAAATTTTATGTAAAGATGATTACAAAGGTTTGTTAAATTGTCTTTGTAAAATTTCGGACAAGAACTAAACTTCACACGGCAATATAGTCTACAATATATAGAGTTACCGATCGGGCACACAGAAGTTCCGAAAAACCATCCATTGATCAGCTTAGCCCACAACAAAACTGTCATAGTGTCAGTAAGTCGGACGAGCCTAAAGGCCAAATTTCTTAGTATGCAGCTAGACTTGGTAGCACCTGGAAACCTTTGACCCACACGCATAATGTATCTAAATCGATATCTCCGTGCTGCTGACTAATCCTCAATAAAGTGCCAATATGTCTAATCCACTACTCAACGCGTAGGCAAGTTATAACCGATCGACAATCGGCCAGCATGTGTCTGCCTGGCAGCGAGGCAGCCTGGCTCTCAGGCTGAGTGCATGGCTGTCACTGCTTAGCATTCATTTGGCTGTGAAGCCTTTGACTCGATGCTGGGCTGCGTATTGCGTGCTGCGCCTTGCATCAAAGGGTTTATATACGCACGCATTACTCGCACATATCCTTGCACAATGCGAAACCCGTTTTATGTTTGTGAATGACAAACAAGTTTCACCGCCTGCTGCAACTGTTGTGCTCCTGCTCCCGTTCGTGGTGCTGTTGCTGCTTTTCTGCTGCTATTCGGCAGGGGTTGCCTGCATGAATGCCTTTCGTACTCGTATGCATATGAAAGCATGTTTGACCAGTGGTCAGTTGAGTCCGGCTGCCGTGTGCCAAACTACAAAAAAGGATATTAAACAGCACAACAACTGTTGATGTCGAAAAAAAATTTAAATAAAATAAAACCAATACAGAAGGGAAACAGATGAAAAAAATGAATTTGGTTTGTGTCGCGTGTTTCATAATTCGTTTTTTTTTTTTTTTTTTTTAATTTTAAGAGTAAAGACACACGTAAACGTTTTTCTGATAACATCTGCGGTGATTCCTGTCTAGTTGTTGTTTTGTTTCTTTATCTATTCCGCTGGTCGCTCGCTGCTCTGCTGTCACCTTTATCGAAGTTTTTATGCCTTGGGGTTGTTTGTGCGAGTTTTTTCCTCGTTCGGGGTTGCATAATTATTGCATTGTCAAATGCTGCTGCCTTCGCTATTTAGTTTGGTTGTTTTTGTTGCAGTTGTTGTTGTTGTTATATGTCTTCTACGAAGGCGATATAATCTAATTGAAGTTGTTAAGCACAAGATTTGCATATTTTCTTGTATGTTTTTTCAAAGTATTTTTCCAATTCAATGCGATTGAAGGACTTTCACTTGCCTTTTTTCTAGGCAGAAAATTTTTTCATGCTAAGTGGTAAATTTAATTGTCGACTTCCTATTGAATGGTTGTACTTCATTGGTTTTTCTATTTCTTTTTTTTTTTTTTTTGTATTGTGGTTTATTCAGGAAGTCTTAGAAATGGAAAAAAAGAAACAAATAAAATCATTTGAAATCATTTTAAAGCGACACGTTAAGACAGCCTTGTTCAATTTCCGGCTTATAGCCCGAAGGCCCGCCAGTTTGGTCTTCTCGCGTTTTAAATATTGGAAAGATATTTTAAATTTACCGGCAGAAAATGCATTTTGTGTTCTGAATTTTTAATGACAAAAAACATTCAGTGAGGCTTTCACAAAATGAATTATTTATTTTACTTAAATTAGATCTACAACTTGTACTCCAGTATAGTACATCATTTAATCATCTATTTTTGGAATTGATTAGAAGAAATTTCAAAATCGAGTAATTTTTAAATAAATTAGTTACATAATACTTATAAACGAATGAGCTTCTCTTCTCTGAAGGACGAATATGTCTTCCAATATCTCGAAATTCATTAAGACCATATGGCACGGAAGATTTGTGTTGTTGTAATGTAGGTGGATTCTCTCAACATTAGCTGACTTAAGTATAAGAAAACCTAATTTGCTTTACTTCTAATAAAAAAAGTAGTGAAAGTAGTGAACGATAACCGTTCATAATTTTTTGTAGCAGAGTTTTGAAAACACCTTGGACTACCAGATCCAGGTAGCTTAAGGGATATAGCAGGACGTCCTCTAAACGCTATACTTAGATTCGCGAGAAGTACGAGAATACTATTGGAATTCCAATCAACTCGACCATAAGGAACGAGTTCCATCTGGCCTAGCTAAGGACCTATTTAGTGTCTATGCGTGGCTCATGCCGGCCAGTGCAACTAACTAATTAACTTAGAAAACGTGGGAGTTGTCCCAGTCATCAGTTATATTAAAAATTGAAGTTAAGATATTCTTAACCATGTAGAAACCTACATAGATAAATATACTATTAAATTTTCTTAAAAGTGTGTCTCTGTTCTTATCATCAGTAACATATACAAAGCGATATGCCTGCTACTCTTTCGACTTTAATCGGCTGTTTTACGTCAAAGTAAAGTATATCTAAAAATAAAAGCAGAACAAAAAAAAAAAAAATAAAATAGAAGTACTCAAATCGCTGCCAATTTTGTAAAATCGTTTATAAAATTGATCAATTCTTTCCTATTATCACTTTGCTTTCGACGCAAATCAAATTTTATGAGCATAGCGCATTGTTAACACCCAATAAGTGACCTATGTCGGCAAAGGAGCACACAGCAAAGGAGCCCCAACAGAGGCACAAACAGAACAAGAAATTGACTTTAATGCACTGAGCGCAAATAATTTGAAATTCAATAAGTTGCGGACGACATCTTTTGCCGACTGTTTTAAAGCCATGAGTAAAAACAGTGAAAACGTGAAAACGCTCTTCTTGGAGTGAGCACGGGGCGGTATGGTAGTCTGTGTTGTTGGCTGGGTTTTTGTTTTTTTGCTTTTAAAGATTTCCTTTCATTTCAGTGCTACGGGATAATGCAAAGGTATGGAGTGAAATTTTTATATAAATAATTTCATAAAGCCGACGCGGCGTCGAGGCTGTTGCGGCCCGCTGCCGTCCCTATGCGAACTTGTCCAGTCGCAACCCAACCAAGTCAAATGTCCTTTGTGTCCTGTGCCGTGTGCCGTGTGCTCTATGCGGCCGGCTGTGTGCAGTTTGTACGCTTAAATGGGGTCGGGTCAACGTGTGTTGGTTTTGTCTTATTTTCATTTTTTCCCTTCTGTTCTGTTTTTTTTTTTTTTCTGCTGTTCATTCGTTGTCGGTAGTCGCTTGTTTTCGGTTGCCATTTAAGTCCCTTCTTATTTTTTGGTTTTTATTTTGGAATTTGTTTTTACACTTCAGCCTGTAGGGCCAGAACAGAATAGAACAGGACAGCACAGGACTCGTTTTGTACGAACGTCGGTTCGTTGGTTCGTCGCTTCGTTTGTAAGCTTTGTGCCTGTGTGCAAAATGTCAAGTTCAGTTCAATAGCATTACAACAAAATGAAATTCTGATGGCAATCACAAAAGTGAAAATCGTTAACATTCCACGAGTTTTCTGCTGCTGCTGGCATTGTTGTTGTGCTTCCTGCTCCTCTCTCGCTTCTCGCTCATCGCGTGCATACTCGCATATACACACACGAATGTACGTATACTGGATTTTGTTATTGTAAGCGATGTCAGCGCTCACATTCCTATATGGGATATGCATAGATATTCAGTAGACACTGTCTCACCTGGTTGCCTGCCGTCCTGCCTAGCAGATAACTCAGATCAGTTTCAACAAATGAGTTATGAAGTGTGCCTTACCTGGGATTCTGTGGGGGTATTTGATATTTGGTGTTGCCTTTGTTTTCGCTCGCCCGTATTCTCGTAACAATATGAAACATATATCTTTGTTCTAAAGCTGCTGTTGAGTGGCTTACGTTTGTGCGAAAAGATGACTGAGTGGGTGGCGTGAGTATTAGTGGAGAGTGTCAGTGGTTAAGTTGCCATATGTCCTTATGACAGCAATTTATGATTATTTATGTTCTAATTTTACAAATGAAAATCCTTTTAAGCTCCAAAGTGTAAGCAAATTGTTTATGGGCTGTTTCTGCAGGTTAAGTCGCCAAGCAAGGTTTCATTCGTTTGGCATACGAAAACATATGCCACAGGTAAAAAAGCATTTACTATAGGCATATGATTTAAGTTGCAAAAAACGGCACAGCATGGGTTGCATCTTTAATGTCTTATACCTATGGAGAGCAAATGCTTAGAAAAATGCAAGCCATTAGAATTTTAAAGTCTGCAATAAATGATGACTTAAAAATTCTAATGGCCTAAGTACGAATACTAAATTGAATTCGGAAATTTGATGAAACTAAAATTTGGATCCTTCTGAGCTTTCAGAATCTCTTTTTTAGAAAGGATTTGCTTAGGAATAAGCAGGGATTAATTGGCAGGTATTGGAGGACTAGATGAATAAATTTAAAGTGGCGTATGAGACATTCAACTCCAAATTAAATAAATATTTTTTTGCAGTCAGTTAAATAAATATGAGTAAATATAAATTTTCGACAGAATAGAACATTCATTATATTCAAAACTAAAAATTATGAGTTGAATTGAATAAATACAATTATATACAAAATATAATAAGTGGAATTTTAGAACAATAAAAGTAAACTGAGTAGGCTTTCTCTTTATGGTTTACTCGATCGCATTCATTTCGATTTGAATGTCTTTTGATATTCATACAATGTTTATTAAGAAAATGAAGACTTAAGAAGATAAGAAAGACCCTATATAACATGGGTCAAATCAGTGTTTCGTAAAGTCCATATTTACAACATTATCTCAGTTGGGTGATTTAGTTTAGAACTGGAATCAATAAAAATACTTCGTTGTCGCACTATGTTTTGTATAACAACTGCTACACTTTTCCTCAGTGGGTAGTTGCACCCCACTGTATTTGGCTTTAATTAACGTATTGTCAATGAATAAAGATCAATCTAAGGGATGAGCCTCTGAGCTGTTTGCAATACCTGTACCTATTCAACAATGACCCACTGCTGTCCTGTGTAGCTTATAAAATTTGATATATTGATGAAAGGAAACGAAAATCTATAACAAATGTTACTAATGAAAGATAAGAGGAAGATAAAGTGATGAAGAAAAGCAACGATAGTCAAGAAAAATGGAAAAAAATTAAAGTTCAATAGAAAGGAGGATGAAGCAAATTAAATTAAATTTGTAAAAATTGCATTGCAATGGTTGTTAAGAGAAGGGGAATATTGTAAATTTTAAATTAAATTAATTTAAAAGAGAAACTGAAGATTGAGAAAGAATATTTCGTACTTTCTAAATCCGACCCTTCTTCTGTATCTGTAAGAGTCATGTCGAAGAAACTTTAGATAATATTATCCTCTTATTAATGGCTTAAGTTGATAAAGGTTAGCTAAGGAATATTGCAAGCCATGCCAAGATTTTGAATTTCGAACACTGCACAATTATCTAAGCTTATTATGTCATAAATTCAACAATATTTATATATCAATTTAAAGATCTGCATATTTCTTCTGATAAGGCAACCCTTTCCTAAACAGTTAATCTGGAAAACTTTGCAGACCAGCGATTAATCGTCTAGCGAACCAACTCATCATCTTCTCCGCTGCAATTGTGGCAAACTAATGCGAGCGCCGAAATCTCAGTTCCGCCTTTCGTTGCTGAAACCCATCCACAAACTAAGCCTACAGTAATTAAATGGTTTAAAAAAGTATAAAAAGCAGACGCCAAAGCAAAAGTTTTTGTAAAACCGATAGAGTCTTGGTTGGGCGAATAGGCAGTTAGACAGACAGACAGCAGACAGACAGATCGACAGACTTACGGACTCATTAGAGCGCAATAACAGTTCGCGAAGTTCTACGAATATGCGAACGCACGCGACAAAACTTGGCAACTTTACTGCTACCGCATACTTCGATGCTTCGTTGCCCTCATCGACTGTTCAGGGAAGTGTAGTGCGCTTCCAAAACGGATTAGCGCCGCTAAATTCAACTGAGACAGACAGACAGAGAGAGATATATATATAGAGCAGCAGAGAGACAGAGAGATAATAGAGCAGAAGGAGAGGGCTGGCAGGCAGCAAGTTGTAGTTTGGGCTACGAGCAACTGTGCGCGAACATACGACAAACACTTAACATTTATTGCAGACATTAAAATAATTTTTATGAAAATTAACTCAACTAAAATGAAGAGCATACAGATGTCGATGTCGACGACAAAGCGACTACGGTGGAGTGCAGCAATGGGCTTGGTCGGCAACCAATCGGCGTCCCGTTTGGCGTTGTGAGCTTGTGAAGTGTGTTCATTGTCACGAACAGCTGAATGATGTCAATACTTGTAAAGTTTTTAGTTGAAATATCCAAGAATATATGGTAACCTGCATCTTTGTGCCCTGCCCTGCTTGGGGTTTGTATTCTGCGGTTTTTATACCGGTTAGCATTTAAGTGATGGGCTTTCCATGGTACTTACGTATAATTTGATGCTCTTTATTTGAATGCAATGAGTCATGAGAAAGCTTTGAACTTTTCACTGTTCAATACTGCAGCGCGCATACATTGCAAATTTCATCTGAAGGGACGAAATAGACGAACTGAAGTTAAATTTTGCAAGCGAAATCTTTAAAAAAAACTATTAACTATACTATTGGATATATTTAGAATTACTTGGGAAACCTAAATTCTAGCATCCATAACCATCCAAACGCAACAAAATGAACCTATTCAGACGTGCATTTATATTTTGTTATGCTGTGTTCTCTTATTTAAAATGTGTTCCAATGTGGGACTATCATTAAATTGCTTAATCTAGCCTTAATTATAGAATATCCAATATATATATTTTTACAGCATGATTTTGAGAGGAAAGGATAAGTGGGAGTATATTCTTTGAGATTTTGAAAAATATCATTCACTCCACATACATATGTGTATATATTCTTGATCAGCACCGAAAGACGAGTCGATCTAGACAAGTCCGTTTGTCAGTCTGTCTGTTCATCTGTGTGAACAAACGGATCTCGGAAATGGTTACATCTACAACCATCAAATTTGGCACGAAGACTCTCACAAATCCACAGGCATAACGAGATTATTTTGTTTTTCCGATATTCAATCTATAACATATCGCAGCCATAGGAACGAACGGTCGAAAAACCACATTCACTGACAAAAATCCGTTTGTTTTTCGAGGTATCGTTACCAAATTTCGGATCATCAATCGTATGTCTCAATATTATGTATATCGGTTCACTATATCATATAGCTTCCGAAAAACCAAATTTACTGAGGGACTTTGGTCTTTGCTTTTCTGGTTGGCATTATTCATATGTAATGAGTTTCAAAAAAACGTAAGACATTTCATTTCGTGCACAGAGTAGTCAAATATGCAGATTAATAGTTCCACTTAGTGTGTTCTTATGATTGAAGCTCATCATGTTATCAAAGAGCATTGCTCTTTCTTTGTGGATTCAGCTCGTCAACATAACTGGAAAATGTATGTGTTCTAGTTTATATTAGTCGCATTTTTGCATTTTACACAATGTTGGAATTATATTCAGAGAATAAGAAAGTCTGCATACAGACTTCGTCTAATATTGTATGCAACTCTGTGAATGTCATTTTGAACTTGGAAATTTGATTTTGCAAAAGATGAAGACTAAAATGACAAACGATGCGACAACATGCAACATCTGGCGCTTCATTTTAAACATCGACGACAATGACGACGATGCGACGCGTTGCGAATTCAAAACGAAATTAGTAGAGTCGGCAGTGCAACGGGTCCCTTTGTCGAAGCCGGGCGCATAAGCATAACCCACAAAAAAAAAAAAAAAAAAACAAGGTAAAAAGCAAAAAAGCGCGGCAACAAAGTCCCGTATCCGGAAGTCCTTAGAGTTGAAGTGAAATCAATGCTGCGCGCGCAGCGTAAAGACTTCTGCCTTACCACACTTGCGAAACTCATTTCATTTGCTTTGCGTCTTTAAGAGTTTGAAATTAAGTCATTTCTTTGGCTTGGTAAGTTCTTTTTTTTATAAATATGCTTTTTTCTTTGCGAAAAAATACACGAAAGGCATTACAAAAGGACATGCATAAGAAATAGGCAACAAACAGCGTGAGAAACTTTGTTTAAGCGGGGTTCTTCGACACGTCCGTGTGTACATGCATGTAAAAGGTGTGTGCGCGGCTGTGGAGGAAGAAGCGTTAGCTGCGGCAGAGACAGCAGCAGTGGCAGCAGCAGTGGCTGTGGCCGCGACATCGACAGCGACGCCAACGGCAGCAGCGCATCAAGAGTTGAACACACCCTGGTGGGAAGTTTCAATGCAAGGCGCGAGTGTAAAAATGTAAGGTTAGGTAGCGCTCAGTCTCTCATGCCTTTGCTGCCAAATAGTTATGTTGAGTGCAGAATATCCCTTTTTTTTAGCCAGTATTTTTACTTCCGCATGTTATTTTGAGCATAACAGCGGGAGAGAGAGAGAGGGAAACGAATGAAACCAAGAGCATTTTCTCGCTGCACCTGCGCAGACTATAGGCTTGACGTTCTGCCTCTTCACAACATGTTCGTTGCCTCGTTTCCACGTTTCCTCGTTTACTTCCTATACGCTCGAGGCATTACATAGTTCGAGAATACTGGGAATTTTGCCGTTATCAGAAAATAGCCTTTTCAGTTGACTCTAAAGTGCAGCAGCAGCAGCAGCACCAGCAGCAGCACCAGCAGCAGCAGAAGTAGCAGCCAAAGTAATAGCAGCAGCCTAGGCAAGGGCAGCTTTGAATACAAAATGTATGGCAAGCGGTATGAAGTCAACGGAGTTGGGTATAAGGTGTATATTAGAAGGGAAGGAGAAGGCAGGCAGCAAGAAGTGATTGTGCCTGTTGGGCTGTTTTTTGTGTATCGTTGAGTTTGTACCCACATGGTGGGTAGCTCAATTTTTACATACTTAATTTAACAGCAACTCAACAGATGCTGAGTGAGAATATGAACTGCAATTTTTTGGCCAGATTATTTTCGTTTATAAATGGGTTTATATACTTTTTGTTATTATTATGACCTTTAATGTGGGCTGCGGGAATATAAAGCTTAGTTTCTGATGACACTAAAAATGCTAACGTTAAGTTTATCTTGTGATTTTGTGGATGAGGTTGAAAATGTCTAAACTTAGACTAGCTGCAATTTATTTAGCTGTTCAATACTTCATGAAATTGAGCTGCTTTTATCGTTTGTCATTTAACAATAACAAACCATAGGTTGAATGACTAAAGGTCACGTTGACAATCATTGCAGTGACAATTGCACCATTAATTTGGACTCTTTTGCAATCTAGAGGAGAAGGAGTCCGCAGAGTCTATGCAGTAAAGAGTTTAATTAGGTCAAAATACCTTCAAGAGTAACTCACAGTGTGCTGTGATATGCAGTTTGATAAAGTCAACATTGTAGCCGGGTAACGAAAATAGCTTCAGGCATCTTGTATAGCAATAGTAACAATTACAATTTGTCCTAATTAAACTTCATTTTATTATGTAAAAGCTGAAACACATAACTTTATGGGACAACAAATCTGAAGACATTAAAATCTTAGGGAGTGCAATATTTCTATGGTCTGCCATGAAGACTGGTCTAACCGGCATAGCGCTTTTGTGTGCTATCCAAACTTGTATTTGATTGCATTGTCGTTTTCGGTTCATTCATGCAGACGATTATTTGTTCAATGCAAAGACGACCACTTTGCATTTTCTAATGCCAAGTTTAACAAAAAATAAAACAAAAAGTAAACCGTCAAACAGCGATAAGGTTTTTTACTTAACAAAGAAACAGGGAAAACAAACAAATGTATCGCTTAAGCTGCTAAGAGAACATCGAAATCCTTTTATCAAATAGGATCATTAAATGTTTACAAATACTTAATGCAGTTCCAACGAAACGAAACACGTCTCAGAGACATGCCAAGTCACAGCTGTCGATGCTTCCAATGTCGCTAATGCGCACAAGTGCGCTGCAGGTACAACAGGCGACCGCGCCATGCAATCCGAGTGGGAAAGAAAACTCGGAGGCAACCTGCGGTGTGCAAACATGGCACGATAAGTGATCGCTAAGACCAGACAAACTGCATGCAATAAAAACTGTTTATCTAATGCACAAAATAAAGTTCAGCAGTGGAAAGCAAAAAGAGAGAAAGCGAGAAAACCCAGAGCACAACCAACCAGAGCTGTAACCCAAACCCAAAACGAAACCCAAACGGGAACCCAATACCCGAACTATTTGTATTTGATAAATAATACGTACGCAGGCGATAAGATTGGTTGGCCAAGTGAAACTGATTTGAAAGACAACAACACAAACAATAATAACAACAACAACAATTATAGCAACAGCAACACCAACAAAAGAAGCAGCAGCCATGAGCGATATTCCGAAATGATGTGGAAGTTCCATGCTGCAGCAGGGCATGCATTGAAAACTACCCTTAGTCATTATCGAACTATTGTGAGTGGCTCAACAAGCGAAGGAACGCGGCTCATTAGGCGTTTTGAGCCGGGAATTAATTTCTTCATTTTTTATTTATTTTACTTTTGTCTGACAGCTGCTCAATGTGTTCTTTTGTGCAGAAGAGACCTTCGTTTTTGCTTAGTTTTTTATCTGTTCACTTGGATTCCTGCATTGTTAATGATGAACACGTCGGCACAGCTGATGGTTATGCTGATGAAGATCAATGCGAGTTTTTGCTCATTACAGGGTTGAATGCATTCGTATGTCATGTTGTGAATGAGCGTAGAAACTTGTTCTGGAATCCGGTGGCAGCTTCGCTAAAACTGAAAAAAGACGCTAAAGAGAATTTTATCGTCGCCCACTTATAAAAATATGATAACATAAGTACTTCAAAGATGACATATTGGGGATCCACTCCTAGAAGTGATTGTATCAACCAGCAAGAAGAAGAAGATGAATTTCTCCAACTCCTTTGAATGTAGAATGCGCTTTTCATACCCTGTACCAACAAATGGTAAAGGGTATATTAAAGCTGTGCAAATGTATGTAACGGTCAGAAGGAGGCGTGACAGATCCCACAAACTATATACTTGTATATTCATGATCAGCGTCGAAAGGCGAGTTGATCTATCACCAAATTTGGCACGAAGACTCGATATTCGACCTACAAGGTGAGTTCCAAAGTAAGTTTTTGTCATCGGTGCAAGCCTTTTGAATGGCCTCTACGTCTGCATAACGCTTTCCTTTCATCGGCAAATGCATTTTTCCGAAAAGGTAGAAGTCGCACGGTGCCATATCAGGTGAATACGGGGAGTGGTTGATGGTTAAAATGTGATTTTTGGTCAAATAGTCGGACACAAGCGTCGATCGATGAGACGGCGCATTATCGTGCAACAAACGCCAACTTCCATCTTCTCGCACCGATGACAAAAACATACTGACACTTAAAACGCAATAACCTCACTTCCAATAGATGAAATGTCATGAAATTTTTACTGGAAGTCGATAAACGATAGCAGATTCTAACGCACCAGTTGACATATAGATGGCGCCACTAGAGGGCGCTAGATTCAAAAAGTCCTGTTTACTTTGGAACTCACCTTGTATAACATATATCTGCCATAGTAACGATCGGATGAAAACCCAAATTTAGTAACCAAACCCTTTTGTTATTCAAGATATCGTTACCAACTTTTGGGATTAATAGTTTTAGTTAATTTCCAATTACATATCTCAATGTTATATATATCAGTTTACTATATCATATAACTGTCATAGGAACGATCGGCCGAAAAACAACATTTACTAAAAAAAACTTTTTTGTTTATTAAGATATCGTTATGAAATTTTAGATTCTATGATTTTAAGTAATATCCAATCATATTATCGAAAATTATAAATATCGGCTTACTATAACATATAGCTGCCATAGGAACAATCGGCCGAATAATGGCTTTTACTTGACTACTACTGCTTTTCTTACATGAATACAAAATATTAAAGCAACAAAAAAATGTATTCAGTTTTGGATTGGGTACAGGGTTTTCTATAGTCGGTTACGCCCGACTATAGCCCTGCCTCTCTAGTTTGATTTCAGATTGGTTGGTACTTTTCGATTATTGTTTATCTTATAAGTGTTTGCTATTAAATTTGTTTTAAAATATTTTAAGCTACACTGTTCGATTTTTGTGGAGATGTTACTCTATGGGTTCCATGCCTCACTTAAAATATACGATTTGAATGTGATCTGACGCAACCATGAACTTATTTGTTTTCAGCAATAAAGTATAAGCGTGGAGACTTGTAATGCAATCTAACTAGATTCCTTAATATTTCTCATCCCTGCGTGTCCTGCTCTTTTTCAAGTGTAAATAAGTAAAGTCGCACGTCGTTTATTTATGGCCTTACACATTCTACACATATGAATTACCTTTATTATGCTGCATGTTAAGAAACATATTCTGCAACCTATCATCTCGGTCTTGTTTTGGCGCGCTTTTTTTCTCCTGCAGCCACTCAATGCCATAATTGAGTGAATGAGTTCCTTGTATTGACTACTGTTTTCTTTTTTTTTTAATTTTTATTTTTTATGTTTAGCATTGGCATTTTGTTGTTATGTTTATGCTTTGTTTTGTTTTTGCTTTGTATTTTGTTGTTTTTCAAATATTCTTGCACCTTGCAGAGGTTATCCTGTTGCATGCAGGTTTCGAGTTCGCCTGCTGCTCGTGTGTGCGCCAGTCGGTCGGTGTGTTGGCCAAGCCAAGCGTCCTGCCATTTACTCGCAGTCGTTAGTGTTTTCCCTTACGGTTGCCTATGTCTGCTCGACAGCTGTTTTCGCTGTATGGTTTGGGTTTTTTGTTTTGATTCCAATCATCTGTTTTTAGTTTTACCTTTTCTTTCAATTGTACATTTACAATGTACGTGCCTACATATGTATATGGATGCACATGTATTGTCTGTTTTTATTATTGTTTTTGTTTCGCTTTTCACATGCTGTTATTCGCATGTTCTCGTTTAAGTCCTTAGCACACAGTATCTCAGGTGTGCTTGTGTGCGTGTGTGTGTGTGTGCAAATATGCACCGGCATGGGGTTCGTTTGGTTCACACAGTTATTTAAATTTGTCTTGCGGTTTCAACTGTTGTCAATCATCTGTTGTCTCCTGTCTGTTGCCTGCTGTCTGCACTGCACACTGTACTGTGTGCGGTGTGTGTGCGGCGCAGTCTGTCCGTCGTTGTGTCCTTGCTTTATTTTGTGTGCCGCACGGCATTACCATTAGGACTTGCGGTATATGTACATAAGAATACGTACGTTTATCGTTTCTCGCTTGTCGCACTTTCATGTCTTAATGGCGTGTTGTAAAATGCCTCAGCAATTGTTGATCGATGGCATTAATTTAATACTGAAATTGTGTGGTCTTTCAATTTGAGTTGCAATTACGGAACATTCTCTTGCGGTCTCTCAACATAAGTTTGGGCTAAGTGAAATTATTTGGCGTTATTCACCAGATCTTCTGGTATATTCGAGTGAAGTTTCTGTGTGTTGTTTGCGTTTCTTTAATGATCGTTGGCTGATTTTACTTTATAGATAATTGATTCTAAGCAAAAGGGTTGTTGACGACTGCGTTTGTGTAAGCAGTAAGTTTGTCATTTTGGTCTCATTAGTTTACTAAAAATAGCTTTTATAAAACTTGAGTTTGAGTCTACAAGAAAATTCCTAATATAACTTAAGGGGTTTGCCTTATACAAGAAATCGCCAAGTGGTGCAAATCCAACCATCCTTAACATTTTCCTTTTCAGCATGTTCGATCATTTAGAAAACAGGTTTTCGTTATTTAACGGCATTGGAAAACTGTACTTCTTCTTCTTAGCTTGCTTTTCGATATGGTGGTAGTGCTCTAGTTAACATGAGGACCTACGAAACTTATATAACTTATATCTGTTCCACAGCTATAACCAATAAATGGACATTACCTACTTTTCCTAATTAATGATTATAATTTTTAAGCTAAATTACCAAGTTAATTAGTAATTAAATTAACTTACTAGAGGCAGAAGTTCTTAAAGTAACTAATTCTACTTACTTTAAAGAAAATGATTCTTATTAGAGAAGTCATAATTAGAGTTATAAGATAAACACAACATAGAATGGGTAATGCAATATTAAAGCAGGTTTTAGTCTAACAGGTAAAGAAAATCTGGTTGTACTTGAAGGCAAGTTGAAGTTAATGTTACGAAGAAGATACGGAAGAAGCATGCGATCGTTGATCGAGTTGTGAAGAAAACGGATCCTAAAAATTGTTCTTCTACTAGAGAGGAGTGGGAGGCGATGAAGGAGATGAAAAAGGAGATAAATTCCAGAATCCCAGTAAAGTCCCAATGCAAAAAGACTCTATAAAGTCAAAATACGTTTTCTATTGTGGATTCCATACACACGATCTATATTCAAGTATCGGAAGTACTAAAGTTTAAAAAAAGAAACCAAATGCACCAGTAGACCGGTGCTAGTATTTTCCCTGAACTTTGCAAGTTTGTTCAGCAAACAACGAAAAGTATTGTGCACAACAAAAACAACATTGAATGACAAATACCATTTATAAAATCAAAGTTGTCATCAGCAAATAGACAAAAACTGCTGTGACGCTTTTAAGTCTCGCTGTTGTGAACAACAACCACAGAGCGAAACTTGGGGAAGCTGTTGTATCACTGTAGGTCACTGCTAGTTCGCTGTTGCTAACAGAAATTCGTTACCGAGTTCTTAGACATAAAACTATGTCAAAAGTATTCTATTGCTTAATAAATACAAGAACATTACTTGCTTTCTTAGCAATCGTAAAAATGTTAGAACTAAAAATGTAGGGCACATTAATACTCCTATGTCATTAAATTCATAAACCAGCGATACCAGGACACAGCTATTTAAAGTAAAAGTGTTTAACATAGGGTCCTTTTGAGAAATCGATTTATTACAAAGGCAAAGACAACTATCTATACAACTTCC
This sequence comes from Stegana nigrithorax, assembly GCA_037044495.1. NCBI lineage: Eukaryota > Metazoa > Arthropoda > Insecta > Diptera > Drosophilidae > Stegana > Stegana nigrithorax. The sequence continues at coordinate 107,482 of JBAMBQ010003921.1, forward strand.
TAAGTTGAAGATTATAACAGAATATTGATTTTATCGAAGAAATTTGCATGCTAAAAATCATTTCGATAAACAGTTTGATAAATTGAAAATAACTTCTTGTTCTCAATTGCATTTTAAACGTTTGCACAAGTTTCCCACGGCCTCAACCAAAGCTGAAACCAAAAAAAAAAGGAAGTAAAGTTGATTTCGACAAGGAGCATGTGGCATAGTGTAAGGCGCGAGCCACGATGTGCCTGCGACAGCAAATTTATAAGTCTTTTAACGCCACATCCGCTGGCCCACGTCAAGTCAAAGCCAAAGCCACCACCTATGGGCTGGCGTTCAGACTTTCCCTTTCCATCGGCAAATGGAAAAATGCCGTTTTCCTGTTGTCTACCAAGTTGAACATCATCGCGTAATCCCAACTCATTTTATATGCAACGTTTTGCGCATAAAATGCGATTTTAATCACTTTCCGTTTCGTATCTTTTGTCTAACGGGTCGGGTACTCACGCAGGCTGTCCGTCTGTCTGGCTGTCTTCTTGACTGTCTGTCTGGTTGTCTGTCTGTGTTAAGTATCTGCCAAGAAGTCGTGATGTCTGCATGTGCGTGTATGCTTTGCTTTCTACAATTTTATTTTCTTGTATATCGTATATGTGTGTATATCCTGTATATCCTTGAATATGCTTATGTATGCTCATACGCGCGTTCGTACTTTCGTTTGCTCGCCTCGTCAATGCCGTTGTCTATGTTAATGTAATTTTTATGCTGATTGCGAATTTCCACATTTCCTTTGCTCCTTAACAAGTGCGAAAGTGAGTGCTGCGTGAGTCAACGCGGTTTGTTCATTTCTTTGTCATTTCGGTGCACGAAAGGCGGCACGGCCTGGCCTGGCCTGGCCCCGTGCTCCTCTTGATGTCACATTACGGTCTAGTGCGAGAATTTAAGCGGATGTGTGTGTGTGTGTGTGTGTGAGTGTGTGCCTGGCGTGGCTGCCAACTCCTTGCTACGCCTTTTATAATGGGCTGTGATTATTTTTACAGCGGCCGCATGCTTTGTTTTATTACTTAATTCTATTCGCATCACATCGCCTACAACGCGTCGCGCCGCGTCACGCTTTGGCTCGTATTTTTAATCAGTAGGCATTAATTTAATTTGATTTAATACAATTATTTTTATATTGTGCACGCGTATGTGCATGTTCATGCATGTATGATAGCTGCTCTGCCTGTTCTGCCTGTTCTGCCTGCTCTGGCGGTTCTGACTGTTCTGTATGACACGTTAAGTGCGTCTAAGTGCTTTTGCTTTTGCTCGGCGCATATGATGAATGTGGCCCATTGTCTCCATTGTGTTCACGTGTGTGTGCGACTTTGCTGCGGCATATTCGTAAACAATTTCTGTGTATTTAGGCGGGCCATTGGGATTTGCCTTTTTTGGCTGGTGCCGATGTTGTCGCTGTTGATGTTGTTGTTTTTGTTGCCGGTAGGCGTATGCATGCGTAATCACGTAATTACGACAGGTAAACATATAAAAAATATTCATTGTTTTTGTGTTCGGCGCATAATTGGATCGCTGTTGAGCCTTGATGGGATTAAATGTTGGCAGCTGTAATAGTCTTGCCAATGGTTTTAGCTTTGCTCATTTAAGGATTTCGTTAAGCTTAAAATAATAAGGGAATAACGAAATCAAGTTTGCAATGAATACCAGATTTTGTAGAAAATATGAAAATCTGCAGCATCAAATTGAGCAGTCAATCGTTACACATGGCTGTGAATTAAACATCCTTTGTGCTCGTCATTGTCACTAACTACCCAGATTAAAACAAATCATAATTGTAAAACTGGTGGGCAGAGCAGATGTTATTCTGCTCATTTTTATAATGCATCATATTTCCTCGGTGTTCTCTACAAATCTGCTTCAAATAGTTTGAGAAATATGATGAATTTTGATTTTTCTTATTTAGCTTATAACGATTTCAGTTTATCGTTTATATAGAGGGGCTTGACCCCGCCAAATTTTTCATCGAAAATTTCATATAAACCTCTTCCTGCAAATTACGAACATAACAAAAAAGAATCAGCCAAATACGTTTAACCGTTTTCAATTGATGCCTAGTCAACATATTTGGCAATTAATTTTTATATATGTATATATATTTCAGCAGACAGTATAGATGACATACAAAGAATGATATTTAGTGGACAATATTGCAAGGGGATGACCAGAGAATCCTCCCTTGGTAAAGTGCAGTCGAATTCGTTCTAAGAAAGAGGAATTTTATGAGTGCGAGGGGATGAGGGCAGGCTTTTAGTCAATCAAGTTATGCAAGACGAAGGGGTTCTTATATGTCACTGATTATATACTGGATAATGACTTTTGTATGCTGCAACAGCTAAAAGCAATTAAGTTAAAAGGGTTGAATAACTTCCGAGTAAGTTTCCCGCATTTAACGCAAAGCTTATGGTCAGTCACAGTATTGATATGGAGCGGAATTCGAATGCTAATCGACAATATATTGTATATGATAAGCGCTCTTATGTGCAATGCCTTGTTGGCTTAAAGCGAAAAAAAAGATAAAAAACAGTTTCAAGTAAAAGCTGCACTTAAAAGCTCAACAATAGGCTATAAAAATAAAAACTTTGAATATAAAATTTGCACTTGAAAGCATTTGATGCGTTAATCCAACAACATTCAACTGAAAAATTCAGCAATTTACAATGCGAATTGAAATGCTCCTTCGAAATCAATATGTGAGCAATGCCGTGTTGCGAGAATATCTTCGCATCTAAACACTTCCGGCGGTTGCTGCTGCCGTTGCCGTTGCCATATGTACTATGTGACAAAGTAATCGTATATGCTGTGTAGCATACGTGCACGAGCATGTGGAGAAATGCGTTTAGTCTTATGCAAAATTGTAAGAAATTGAAAAGAAAATAGTCAGTCGTCAAATGATGATCTAACAGTTACAATACACATATAAAACGCAAAATACGCTTGGGGCCAAATGTAAGCGTTTTTTTTTTCTTTTATTGTCACCGTTGTTGTTATTGTTGTAGTTGTTGTCTCGTTGCGCGTTTAAGTCAAGCCGCAAGCTGTAGCGGCAACGTCATCGGCATCGGCATCGGCATCGGCATCGGCATCGGCAGTGGAAGCAGTCATCGCTGAAGCGGAAACGTGTTGTCAATTCAAATTTGCCTATGTGCGCATGCCAGTGCGTCTGTGGCAGCTGCTGACGTTGAAGTTTTACAAATAAAGAAGAGAAAATGAAATAAAATAAATGCAAGAAAACGAATATGAGAATATGGCATGAAAACCAATCCAGATTCATAACTTTCTCGCATACTAAGCTCCAGCTTCGTAACAAAGAAGTCAAAGCGAGACCGAGACAGAAAGACCTAAGAAAAAAAAAAAACACAAAAAATAAAATAAAATACAGAATAAATAATAAAAAAAAAAAAAAATTGAATGCTGCTGTCATTCAGCGTTTTTGATATCCTGGCGTGACATATCCTTGCTGTCGTTATTGTTATTGTTGTTGTTGTATTTGTAACATGCTTTTCTGCTTTGGCAAAATCAAACGAAATGAAAGCAAAAAGTGCCTTATTGAATTATATATGACGACTGACTCGTATATTTTTTCTCCTTCTCGCTTTCTTTTGCATTTTCATCAGATTTTCGCATTGCGAATTTTCTTTCTGCTTGATTTTTTATTTTACGTTACATTTTTGTTGTCAGGATTTTAGCCCGACCGTAGTTCCGTCTTAAAGGCCTTTGTCTGTTTCCTGTCGTATGATTGACTTGCTGCCGTCAATTTTTGCCAATTGTTTTTTTTCCTGCCGATTTTTCTGTAGTTTTGATGAACATATTCTTTTTGTGCAACGTTTTAGGCATCATTGAGATTGTGATTGGTTTCTTTTTTTATCTCCTCATGCGCGCAACTTCGTGTGAGACAACAAAATATTTTGGTAAATACACACATGGTTCGGAGACTCTGAGGAACTGCTTTGAACAAAGATGATCAATTTCTTAAGTACGTAGCCATGTATGAGGTGACAACAAAAGATATTTTTTACCACAATCATTTGCCGAGACAGTGATTCAAATCTGTCAATCCCAGGATAGTTGAATTTATTTCCTTCGGTTATAAGGTTTTGTAATAACATTGTGCGGTTCTTAAAATGAACAATAATAACAGATTTGGAAGTTTTAATCTTTTTTGGCATTCATCGATTAGCAAATGCCGTTCAAAGTAAGTAGCTTACATTACCATACAAAAATTCTTCGGTCATTGCAAAGATTTTTGTTTTTTAATTCATTTGTGGGCAAACTAAACCAAAAAGAAACTCTAAATTTATGGTAGGATGTACATGCAATAGAGCGATAGAAAACCCTGTACCCAATCCAAAACTGAATATATATTTTTTGTTGCTTTAATATTTTGTATTCAATTAGTAAGGATATCTCAAAAAAAAAAATTTTTTTTAGTAAAAGCCATATATATATATGTTATATATACTACATGTTATAGTAAACCGATATTTATAATATTCGGCAATATGATTTTATATTACTTAAAATTTGGTAACGATGTCTTAATAAACAAAAAGTTTTTCTCAGTAAATGTTGTTTTTCGGCCGATCGTTTCTATGACAGCTATATGATATAGTAATCCGATATTTATCATATTCAGGAATATGATTGGATATTACTTAGAATTGTTAAATCCAAAATTGGGTAACGATATCTTAATAAACAAAAAAGTTTTTCTCAGTAAATGTTGTTTTTCGGCCGATCGTTTCTATGACAGCTATATGATATAGTAAACCGATATATATTATATTGAGATATGTAATTGGACATTTGCTAAAACTGTTAAATCCAAAATTTGGTGAAGATATCTTGAAAATCAAAAGGGTTTTTGTTACTAAATGTGGGTTTTCACCCGATCGTTCCTATGTCAGTTATATGTTATAGGTCGAATATCGAAAAAAAAATAAATTCGTTATGCCTATGGATTGGGAGAGTCGTCGTGCAAAATTTGGTGGTTGTAGGTTTTACCGTTTCCGAGATATGATTGTTCATACAGACGGACAGACGGACATGGCTAGATCGACTCGTCTTTCGATGCTGATCAAGATTATATATACACTATGGTGTCTGACACGCCTCCGTCTGCCTGTTACATACATTTGCACAACTTTAATATACCTTTTACCATTTTTTGGTACAGGGTAGGATGACATGCAATGATTTTGTTGGTAATTTGTGGGTCATGAATTAGTTGCTTCAACACTTACACATGAGGTTCGTCTAAATGGCCAGTTGTGTGGTTAGAGGCCAGACATTCCGCATTATTCTAACTCTGATCGAATTACTGTGAAATAAGAGACACAGCAGGATTTATTGGCACATTGCAGGTGGCCACAGACATTAATTAGCCACGCAATGGGCCTTCGTTTCATGCCAATTTAAATTCAGTTAATGCTCATTCCAAGGCGAACTCATTATTTTGTTGGTTTAACTTCTATGCACCACCCAAGTTTAAAGTCATTAAAAAACTGTTTGTTAAGCTTATCACACAGCGAATAATTGCCTTTTGTATGCATGGACTAAGTCATTTTCAGTTTATGGCTTAACTGCTTTCATATTAAAAACTATGGCAGAATTTCGTTTTAGGCTTAAACACTTAACTGCCTACCCCATTCAGCCAAAGCGAATTTTCAAAGTATTTTTGGCAATGAAATAAGCTACTTCAGGCACGGCCAATTTAATGAGCCATGCGGCCTGCATACTCAACACATACATACACACACACGGGGCTTAGACAAATTCCAATTCCAAGCAATTCCATGTATGGGCAGCGCAATAAAAGTCCCATCAAATGCGGTCAAGTTTTGCCTTTCTACATAAAACTTTACAACTCCGCAGAACGAGTTGTGCAACAACTTCATTTGCAATTGTGTGTGTGTGTGTGTGTGAGTGCAGTCAACTACGCGCCGCAGTTTCAAATTATCCAAATAGTGCGAGTGTGCGTCGCAAGCAACAGCAACAATAACAACAACAACAACATCAGAGCAAAGCAACAATAACAATAAAGATGCCGCCAATGCGAAGACGTTATAAAAGACGACGACGTCGATGAAGACAAAGATGTAGACGACGTCGGACAGACACACGTCGTTTAAATAGCTTCGTTTATGCTTGGCGCTAATTTTATGGCACCTTGCCGAGTGAAGGTATTTTCATGACCAAGCCATGTTGGTGATGAAGCAGGAAAATGCCTAAGGTAGCGCAATATTTTAACGTGCACCGTGAGTGTGTGCATGTGTATCTGCGCGAGTGTTTGTAAGTATAACGGTAGTCGATATATGTATGAATAAATTTACGGTGTCATAGAGACGTGTATCGGCAAAATGTATTTACAGGTGTTCGTTTGGATCGTTCAATAGTTTATCCGTTCATATGCACATCATCAACAACGGCAACATCAATGCACACTGGGCTGCATGAGGCAATGTATTCATCAAAATCGAAGAATTTTGGAATGTAGTGCAAGTTTGAATGAGTGCACCCAGTGGCTGCTGAGGTTTACTCTTGGCACCTCAGATTTATTTAGAAAATGTACGAAACATTGAAAGTCAAAGGTTTTTTTTTTTTTTAATAGACATATCTCTTTATTATTATTATTATTGTTTTCTAGGCGTTAATCAGCACTCAGTTTGTGTAGCCATAAAGGTTTCATATAAGGAAATAAATTGGATAAGTAAGCAACTGCAGAAAGAGCTGCTGCAAAATATAATATTCGCAATACTACTTTCATAGGAACCCAGACCATCATTTAAAACAATGTATATTTTTTAAAAATCTATTTTAAAAATAACTGAGGTTCCAAAGGCACTACTCATTATAAATGCCATGTCATTTCTTTCTATATTGTGGTATTATATAATATTTTGGCTTATTTATCATTCCTTATTCTGAAAGGGATCCTTAACTATGTCTTTTTCAAACATTGCGGTTGCGTTATCGTGCTCCTTTGATACTTCGATAAAGCCCTTCTCTTCATAGAAAGAAATCTCGTGACCGTCGGGGTCAGCGACTGTGATCATTTGCACTGTAGCAGAGGTAGGCGTCTCGATTGACGTGAGCGGTTCAATAATGGTTCCGTTAATTGCCTTAATCGCTGCTTCAATGGCTAATTGCAGCTCTTCTCCTACGGCAAAGGATATGCTGCCATAAGCACTTCTTCTGACCACCGGCTGATCAATCTTTAGTAGGCGCAACTCTAACTCCCTGCTATCATAGCGTAGCACCATTGAGTGCTCATCTGGTTCTGAGACCAATTGCATTTTCAATATTTCGTGCCAATATTGTTTTGACACTGCGAGATTGGTCACATGTAATGTAATTTGCTGTACAGGATCTTCCGTTGTGGAGTCTGTTGCCTCATTGATGATACAAAACTTATAACCATCCGGTGATTTAAGTACGTAATGACTATTTTCTTCAGAAATGGGATAATTTTCAGAAATTGCAGACGGCAGAATTTGATCAGATTTAATGGTTATGTCACCGAAATCATTGCCTAATTCGTAACCCTTTATTCCATAATTGTACAGCAGCTCGATTGCGAAATGCGTAGATTCGGGGCCGTAACCAAATGTGGTTTGACTCCAACGATGGTCAAATGGGCCATTGCACTGCTGCTGGCATTCCTGCTTGAACTCTTTGTGGCGCAGGATACGCATGCCGAGTATCGTACGGAAGAAGATGGAGTTTTTCGCACGGTCACCGATCTTAAGCGTATAATGCACAGCACTTGCCGGCGTGTCTGACATATGAAATGTTTTTGACAAGCGGCGTTTAGCAACACTGAAACTTTAAAACGCAAATTCAACAACGTTTTACAAAAATTATTTGAAAACTCAATTTTTGATACAAATAAACTTAAATAGGATGTTATTTCAATTCTCATTATTATCTGATTGATTTTCTTTAGTATTTTTCATTTCCTTGCCACTGTGCATGGCTTCGCTTTGTGCTGCTGTCAACTTTCGCCAACTTCGCTTGCCTGCTAGATTAACCCTTCAACGTTGTCGGTCCAAACAAACGACCGTGTCGTCAGCAGCGCAGTATGAATCTACTTAGCCTGGCTATAAAATACATTTTCGTTGCTGCTACTGCTGTTCCTGCTGTTCCTGCTTCTGCCAGCGTCCTTTTCGTTTCATAGTCGTGCCGAGTCTGTCTAATGAATTTTATAGTGGAATCGTCAGGAAATTATTATAACATTGCCGATGTCTGTCCGTCGGTCTGTCCGTCTGGCCTTCTGTTCAAGCGTTCCTCCGTTCGTCCGTCCGTCCCTGGTTTCGTTCGCTTTTCGTTGTCGTTGTCGCTGTCGACGTTCTCGTCCATGTTCGCTTGCTTTCGCACCCGTTTGTGCATTTGTGGTTCATCTCTTTCGCGCTTGTTTGCGGTTGCTACCTTTTCGTGTCTACGTGCTGCATGCGGCGAGGCGGCGCACAAGGGTAGGCTGACGTGTTTGTGAATATTGAAACGGGGGTTCGAGTTGAAATTGGCAATTAACAAACCATTGAATCCAATAAACAGGATTTTAACATTATAAACAAACAAACAACAACAACACGGAAAAATACAGCAGCAGCAGCAATAACAACATTCACACACAACAACATGACAAAGGTAGTCAGCTCACATATACATTTGTATTTGTATGTATGTAAATACTCGTAGATGTATGTGCATATATATTGTGTACATGTCTTCATGTAATGTATATGTATATATTTTAAAATGTACTCCAGCCATCAATCTCTACATGTGCCTCTCCTCCGTTTGGTTCGTTTTCTATTTTTGATTATTTTCATCAAAGCCTCCACGACCCGATGCTCTCAACATTTAACCATTTTCGCCTGCCTCCTTTCAACTCCACTGAACTCATCGGTTGCCAATGTTGATTTTCACAGCCAAGCCAGTCGCATGTTAAATACTCGGCAGCTCGGCAGCTCGGCAACTTGGCAGCTTGGCAGTTGTTGCATTTGCTCTGTGACATCGTCGCCTTGGCCTGGGTTTGGTGTTTGCAATTGAAACCTTTGAAGTGTTGTAATTTTTGTTAGTTTTAAATTTGAAATGAAAATTGTACCTTTAAGTTCGGTTTGGTAAAAGTTTGGCTTCCAAAGCGTTGCTCTGTGTTCGCTTTTGTTGTCGCTGATTTGTTTATTTATTTAATTTCCATTTTATTTTTTATTTTTATTTATGTTATATTTTGCAAATTTGGATTTGAGTGTTCACATTGGGTAATATCCAACTCATTTGGGAATTGTAAGTTGCTATTTTTCGTTATTCGTTTGCTATGTCATTTTGTTTATCTAAATAAAGGTTTGCCATTACTGTGAAAAACGAAGTTTAGTTCTATGAAAGGAATCGATTAAGTAAAACTTCACTTTGAAGGTGAGGAGTATATGTGGTATTTAAGAATTCGAAGAAATCTTCTGCGTTTGTGGCGAAGGTTCTTGGGATTGTTGGTTACAGGAGTCAACTGCTATACTTCACTTCGACTTCAATTCCAGAGATGTAAGTTTTATGGTAAAATAAAATCAAAAAAGAATTGCCTAAAGTTTTGATCTTTAAAGTTAGCATAAAAGCCAAAGTAGCTTTAAATGTTACTTCTCCTTTATGCAGAGCCTTGCAGTTTTTGCTGTGACTGTGAAAGGATCAGTCGCTGCTGCCGATCCCGTAATGCTATTCCAGCATGCCGACAATAGATGAAGTGCGTTTTCAGTTGGAAGTTACATTAAATAAGTAACATTTTGCCAAACTAAGCGACTTTTGATGCTGAGGATGACTACTCATATATGGTACTATATCTAGTTTTCTTTACGGTGCACAATACTTTAAGAGCTTGGTCATGCTACAGTGGAACTTTATTTCCTGTTCATAAAGCAAAGCTGAATAAGTGGCTGCTTTCTATTTAAAAAAAAAAAAAAAACAAACTTGAATCTGCGGTCTGATTATTCATAGTTCACCCTTATGCCAAGTGTGCTCTGTGCTGGCAATATTTTAACATCTATGGCAGAGACATGTTGTCGAATTAGCGCAAGAAATTTGCAAAGTTGACAGCACAAGAAATGCTTTATTTTCAATTATTTCCATACTCACCGCTAATTCAATACGTGTTATCTGCAGCAATGGAACGTAAGTTTAAAAAAGCGCAGCCTGAGCCAATAACTCGGTTAACTACATTTTCACGGCTTGCCACTATGTTTTGTGCTCTTACAGGATTTGGAACGTTTGCCGTGACTCTAAGCCGCATTAGGCACACTTAAATATGATAAGCTGCGACACTAATCGCTTAGAAAATGCTTACAGTTCACTAGCCGAAACCGTTTTTGCTGCTTAAGTGCAGTTTTTGCTTATTTGCTTCATTTTGTTTGCGATTTGTCTGCGACTTGTTGTTGTTTTTCAAACCATTTTCCAACAATTTTCCAAGCGCCAAAAACTATGCAAATAATTCATTTAACAAGTGTGCACAGATGCACAGCGTGAAAAGTGTATGCAGAAAAACGACAAACAAAAAAATAAAATTGAAAAAAAAAGGAAAAAAGTTAAGATGAAAAATGGCAAAAAAAACAGAAGAAAAAAAAAATAATGGAAAATAAAAAACGTGAAAACAATGTGTGAAAAACAATAGGAAAAAAATTCTTACATTGAAATCAAAACGAGCGCGGTTTGACAGAAATAAAAAACAAAAATCAAAAAATGTGGAAAAACAATGAAAAATGAAGCACAAGCAGAAGCAACAGCAATAGCAACAACAATAGCAACAACAACAACAGCAGCAAAAGCGATGCCATGTGTGCGCATGCATGTGAGCGCAAGGGAGATGGCACGCGCTGGTGAATTGTTTCTAGCTGCTGTCAGTTAGACTAACTGTCGTTTAGTGCTTTTGTCACTTCCGTTGTCGATTTGTCTGATTGTCACTTTTTTTTTATATTTGCTTTTCAGGTTTTTTTTCTTTTCTGTTTTTCCTTTCTGTAGTACACTTTTTTTGCAGCCAAGTGTCATGCAATGGATAAAAGTCAAAGCCCAGCAGCATGTGTGCGAGCACTCGTATGCGAAGTTATTTACAGTGTTGTGCAATTGAATAGCTCCTTCAGATATTTATTACGGAAGTCAATTTTCTTTGATTGGGTTTTTACCATGGCAATTTGGGAACTTCGAGCCAACGACTTAATAACAATTAAAGGTATTCAGTCTTGCTGGCCATTGTCCAATTTATTCCATATACAATCATCTCACTTTGCTGGAGTCTTAACTACCCATATGTAGCCAATAATACTGAATTTAATCTTAGTTAAATAATTGTTGACTGAGGGCTTACGATTTAACAAGGCTTGCTTATAATTCTTACGGTGGAGAGTAAAATTATATCGCAAATAATAAAGTAACTTAATTTGCTTAATGCCGTGATTTGTGAAACTACTCGAAAATCACAGGCATCGATCCATAAATTTATTTCGGATTTAATAATATCCTGCTCTGACTGTAATACTATCTTCAACCATAATTCTTCAACCAATTTTATTACAATTAAGATTCTTCAATACCTTTACCTACGATATATTTTTAATTATTTGCAAATTGTCAGTACATTGCAGATTAAAATAAAATAAGCATGTAAATAAAATAAAGCTAATTTGTGTGCCTAGTATTTTGTACACAATTGTACGGCGCAGCAGTGCCGTTATGCTATTTATATATCTATTTGTAGATGACTGTGTGTGAGCGCCTTTTTGTCTCAGCGTGTGTGTGCGTATGTTTAAACGAACATGCGGTTCGCAAAAGTTGGTGTGTGCGCGCCTTTATTTTATGTAGCGTCCTGTGTGCGCTGACACCCGGCTGCCAACCGCCCAACTCTGTTGCCACCTACCTAGGAACAACAACAACAACAACAACAGAAGCAGTACGTATGCATGTGTACATATAAGCTGCCATGTCTCCCACCCAGGCTTGCACCCTCATCACACACGAGTAGAAGCTACACCATGCTCCCCACACACAGACACACACTCGCCCACTCCTACACAGCATGTGTTTACACAAATGTTGCATGCATGCGCAGCAAAATATGCTTTAAATATTTTTCCATTGCTGTTGCCGCCGCATTGACTGCCTTTGCTGTGAGTATCTTTTATTTTTTTGTTTTGCTGTTATTGTTGCTGTTGTTGTTGCTGTTTCACATTTATGAAAATATTTTTGGTTGCAACATTGAGTGAAATTTTTCGTTAGCGTTTTTGCATTTTGCGAGCATGAAACATTTACACAAAAATTTGCTTTATTTGCGCATTAAAAATTTAACAAGTTTCGTCTTTGGGCATCAATAATTAATTCGCAGACATTATTTGGCAGTTTGATTGCCTCGCATGTGCTGCCACAAGTCCCGTAAGCCATAAGCTCGCACATAGCCATGCAGGTTGGCATTTGCTGTGGATTTGCTGGCATATACGCATCGATTTCTGTCTGAGGCTTTGCCTTAAAGCAGCAGTTATCCTTTTTGCCTGTCCTGCTGTGTGCTATGTGCTGTGTGCTCAGCTCGTACAGCAGTTTCATTTGCCAGGCTTGTGGCAAGCGGAAGTGAGTCAACAAAATTTGAGGTGTTGGAGTATATTTTTTTTCCATTATTTATGGCAAAATGCTTTAATGTGCCAGGCATTAAATTTGTCTAACATGATTTAAGTGAACATAAAGTAGAATTTCGTTTGATAAATCGTACACTTAGTAGAAGTAAGTCATAACTGCTCAGTTGACAGGTAAACGATGAGTGTATGTGCAGTAAATGTTTATGAAGAAAAAAAGGAAATTCAATTGGGGAATTCAAATAAAAAGTATCGCATGCAAATATCGACTTAGTCCTAATGAAAAGAATTGTTGCAATCTTTAATCAACTGCGTCTGCTGTGGCTTTAGTGAAATCTGTTTAAGGACCTTCAAGGTGCTTAACAAGGGTTCAAAATGTTATTCGTAGGGTTGTGGCAGACTGTGGGGTTAACAAGCTAATTGCTAGATGTCTATCTTTTGTTGGGTAGGGCATGAAAATGGTTTTAAAAATATTTGCATGAGTAGTAAGGAAGTTTTGATAAAGGAATTGAGTGAGCGAGGAATTGAGTGAGGACACAGGTAGCGCAAGTGGCTGCTTTCGAAATCGCTGTCAAAACGTACATCCCGTTTAATTCGTCAACCAAGTCAAACTGCTTTAGACGCCTCCTCCCTGACATAAACCCCCAAAAATGCAGTGAGATGCAATTTGGCCGCACAATAGACACTCAGACCAATTGCTCGGGATATCGCAACAATACACGGCCAAAACCCTCAGCAACATTGCTTCAAAGTGCACGAGTAAGCAATCGTGGGTTTGTGAGTGATGTTTTGCTCACGAGTGTAGACAGCGATGATTGACTGAAAAGTACACAGCTGGCAGCAGGCAAATAACAGAATGAAATGAACTACGAGGATATTTGATTCTGCACTTGATGTGACTTTCGAAAAGAGATTTTTGGCTTATCAAGGAGACATCATGTGTTCAATTGAGTGCCATTATTTTGTTGATTTATTTAAAATATTTGTAAAAATAATCATTCAGATTTGACTTTGTGGAAAATTGCAGATGCGCTTAGCAACTCAAAGTGAGTGAGAAGATTAGCGCATAATACTATGTATGACACTGGAGAAATCCTTTGTCTCTCACTTTACTTAAACTCAACCCTATGCACTTAAAATTGCGGTGGCAACACTTGACCGCACTTTTTGCAAATAATTCAGAAATCCAGAGAGTGAAAGAAAAAAGGGAATCATAAATGTCGGCGGCGTCGGTCGACTACAAAGCGTGAACGCAAGTCACAGGATCGTGTATAGAAATTTATGCGGTTTGTTTTTAACCCAAACGAGAACTTAGCTGATGTCGCCGCTTTCGTCGACATTTATTTTGATTTATGTGCAACAACAACAACATCAATAACAACGACAACAACAGGCAGAGAATAGTATACACTACATGGCACTCCCGGTGTCGACTATAGGAAATACAAAATACAGCAACTACAGCAGCAAAGGAAAGGACCATGTGCGCAAACCGCAAATGAACAAATGAACGGCACAGATGTGGGCGGGGCAGGGAAATCGAGCAAAAAAGAAAATGCAGTGCAAACTTTGTGATTTCCTGCTTGGCTGTTGTTTTATTTTGGGGTTACCGTTTTTCCGCATATCGCAGTCGGGGGCTTTGCAATTTTTTGGCTTTATTGAAACAAACGCACGACGGCGCTAATCAATGGGCAATGGTGCCATTTATATATTAGCCGCCAGTTGGCAGTCGCCAGTTGCCAGTTGCCAGTTGCCGGTCGCCTGTTGCCAAAATGATGCTGGCCAACAAATGCGCAAACTAACCCAAACACTCAAACGAATGCTAATAACCTTAATGGCAGCAATAAAATATCTAACCATATACTTGCATATGTACATACAATCCCCAGCCGGCCTTTGGCTGGCCAACGACAACGTTCGCACCCAGTCGGCGGTGCCAAGCTGAAACGAAGCGGACCAAAGGAAACCACTGTCGGCGGCAGTAGACGCAACAACAACAACAACAACAACAACGACAACTACACACAACAGCAGCAACGACATCGAAATTAACTGTCGCAAGCATAATCGGTTAGTGAGTGTGTACAGTGAAAAAAATACACATGTTGATTTAAAGGCAAAGCTGAAGACATGATAAGCGCGAAGGATCAAGTATTGCTTATGTGTTTAAGAATACAAATGATGTCAAGAATCGTTCGCGAAAAATGGCTTTACAGTTAATTAGCTCAGAGGAAGCAAATTCGGAATTATAGTTGCAGGTTATATAGCAGTATTATTGCGATCTGCTAGGGCCTTGAGATAAGTTATTTTGCAAAGAGGAAATATGGTTCAGAATACTTACATATAATACTTTACATTATTAGAAAGAGGATTAATTAGCAGTACTTCATTGTAATCCGTTAGGGTCTTGAGATAATTTAACAGCAAAAATATATTTCAAAATACTTTCATATAATCCTTTATATTATTTAAAATACAGGCTATTTAGCAGTTCTATATACTTCATTGCAATATGATATTGTCTTGAGATTAGGTATTTTGTTAGGTGAAAATATGATGTGGTATACTTTGTCCCTTTTCGCTTGTGAAGTTTAGGGATCTCTTCGCGGCTATTCATATAAGTGTGGCAATGAATAAAGGGAAGTGGGTTTTTTTAGGAGAGATCTTTTTTTGGCTTAAGAAATACTACTACTACATACGCATCAAAGTTCAACACACTGTGCCAATGTGGCAATTGATGAAATATACTGTATCCAAAATACATAAATCAAATGTAAGCAAAGGAAAGGGAAAAAACTGACTATGAATTTTTTTCTATTGTTTATAGCTCTGGGCATAAATGTCATAACATTTAGCATCTTTGTTCCAAGATAACTTTTTAATATTGTTTAGATTTTGTCACAACATTCAGAAATTATGACGAGTCAACAGCACCGTGCCACATTATTCCGCTTTGTTAGTTTTGTTATGATTGTAAATATTTTGCATCAGGTAACCACGGCATGTCACCAAAGTTCCGCTTTTCGAGTTGTTTTTCCTTCTTTTTTTCGCAGAGTGTAAGCCAAGTATACCCGGAAACGGCAACCACGGTGCTGACGGTAGCACGAAAACAACTGCAACTGAAACTGCAACAACAACAACGACAACGATAGCAACAATGACAACTACAACAAATGCGGGTGTCACAAACTATGTTGTGCTGAGAAATAGCGGAACGTGGCAACTGAGCTTCAGCCTGTTGAGGGAAGTGCGAGTAAGCCTACACACGAATGTGACTGCGAGTGCGCGGAGTACACAATTCTCAGCTCAGTACACTGTGAGTCTCTGTGTGCATAATAAATTGCGTTTTGTAGTAGACTATGGCGTACAGCCGAGGGTCTCCATTGCTTACAAATAAATTCTAAAGCCACAAAGTAGACAAACACACACACATACACTCACACACACACATACAGATTCAGTCGTATGCATACGACCATTCCGGCCTCGACTTCCGCTGGCCGAATGCTGATAAAAACTTCATTTTACTCGATTTGAAAAGTTTTGGCATTTAGATTTTCTGAATAAGCGCCAGCAAACAGCTGAAAAAAGCAAATAAAAAGAAAAGAAAAAAACATAAAATAGTTTTTAAAACATTTTTTTCTGATTTAGTTAGTTTTCTATTTTCTTATTTTTTTGTTCGTTTTTTTTTTTTTTTTGAAAAATGAGTTTTGCTGGCATAAATGATATAAAAACGCGACGCAGCATCTGAAAGCGCTAAATAAGCGACTCAAAGGCAAGTAAAAATTGTGGCCAAAATATTGGCGGATCTGGGCAGCAGGCATGCATTTTTAATAAAGTTGGCATTTGCCGGCAAAATAGTTTTTCTTCAGCTCACTTCGTTTATTTTGTGCGCCTTTCTCTTTTTCGAACTCCTAACGCTAAATTGGCGGCGTCTAGTGTTTTTTCGTTTTTCTTACTTTTTTTTTTATTTTTTTCTTTTTTCTTTTTTCGTTTTTCTTTTTCTGTGTTGTATGCTGGATTGCGTTTTGTTTAAATATTCATGGGGCTTTATTACTATTTGCTTAGAGTTTCAAGTGCGCGACTAAGCTGAAAGTTGTGCATATTGGCTGCATGCTGCACGAAGACAATCGCAGAGGCGGGGTTGCGGTTGGCTTGAATGGCTTTTTTCGTTTGCGACTTTTTGGTTGGAGTTGTGCCGCTCTTAAGTGTATGCCAATGTCATAACTCATAACTGCACGAGAAAGTACGTAATTGAATCAGACGTAAAAAACTTTAAAACCGCGTACGTCTGAGAATTGCCGTTGTCTGGTAATTTCATAAGGGGTTGGCAATTTGATACCCACGGCATATTTACTAATTAATTAAAGTGGTTGCGCTCGATGAAAGAGTTAAGCAGAACATGGAAACTTTGTTGACAAAGCCCCTCATTGCAGTTTAAGAGATGCAAAGAGCATTCTACAAGGCATCGCCATATCTCCAGAATATTTCTATTGCATTTAAATAAATTTACACATGTTCTTGCAACGTTTTAGAATCTCAGAAAATAATTGCAGGGAATAAAAAGGAAAAAATTGAAAACAAAGTTTTCAAAGCACAAAATCTTCAAAGCATTGATGATTTGTCAGAATTAACACAAACGCAATGTTTATGATTTATATATTGTCCTCAACAAAAGGTTAAAGTTATTGGCTTTTAATGAGTATTTAATCGGAGTATAAATTCAAAGTTGAAGACGGGACAGTCGTTGAGATGAAATTGAAAATTTTGTATTTCCCAATTGGTGACGAAAAGCGTTCTGCCAAAACCGCCTACCAATCGAATGGTAATTTTAGTAAGTGAAGTCAATTGATCTGCAAATGCAAAGTGCCATAAAACATGCTGAGCTGACTGAAATGAAAACCCTAAACAATATTTCACAAACATTCGCCGCACATTAGTCACAGCTCAGTTAAATAAATAGCTAAGTTAAATAATATCAAAACCATACACGGTATGTAAGAAGTGTATCTGTTTAAAAAAAAAAAAAAGACATAATGCTTTTGAACTTAGTTTAGTTAAAAAATTCATTATAAAATATCCATTACTCAGGCTACAAAACCCACAACAAACGCCGACGAAACTTTTAAAATAAAGAACGCAAACTGTTAGAAACCAAAGTTACTGGTGCCCCTTATTGTTGCATGAACTGCACACAGACAAAAAACTAACTGTAAACACTTGAGAACTTTTACCACACTCGTACTCATGTGCGCGCGTACTCAGCTAAAGACAACGGGTGCAGCCAATGGGGCGAGGCTGCGTCTACGTAACAGATTCATTAGATAAAATAATAACCACAAAAAACTACACACTTAAGCACTTGCAAACAAAACAACAACAACAACAACAAAAGCACAAATAGAGGACACAAAAAAACAATCTAACTTAAAATGAAATGAAAAGTGAAATGGACCAAAAAATTAAAACAAAAAAAAAAAAATAAAATAAACAAATGAATAAAGAAAAGCAACAATGGCACAGTATGGCAACACTGCTTGGCAACGGGGACGCGCATTCGTCGCTGCTGCTGTTGCTGCTGCTGTTGCTGCTGCTGCTGCTGCATGTGGCAACATGGCGTATGAGAGTTGTCATTTTTCAGCATTCTAAAAACATCATGGGGGAAAAACATTTCATGCCGCAAAACTTTTTGCCACTCAAGCAAACTTCAACACTTCAGTGGCAAGGCAGGAAAAAAAAACAAAAAAACAAAAACCAAAGTAGAATGGAAACAAGAGAAAACAACACCGTGAGACGTAAAAAATACAAAACTTTATGCTACTTAATATGACAGTGGCGTCTGTATAAATGTATATACATATATTTATATATGTGTATGTGTGTGAGTGTGTGTATTGTATGCTGGGCAGGGTTGTTGCGCCCATTCGCACACAGCAGGCGCGGCAATGCGAGCATAAAGAGCCAGCGCCAACATGGTAGAAAGGAAATGTGGGGTAGGTGCGATGATGCCAGCGAAGTACGTTGCTTCGTTCGCTGCCGACTTCGAGTTGAACTGCGAACAAACCAATTAAGTTTATTACTTTTGCGTTTTTCAAGTGATTTGTGAGTGTTGCCAACAGGCTAAAAGTGTGCATATGAGTGTGGGCATGTGGGGCGTGTAGCGGGTGCACAGCATTTAGCGCAAGTTAAAATAAAAAAAAAACCAACAAAAAATATCAAAAACTTTGTCGATGCGACGCCGCGACACTCAACATAAAAACTTTGACAAAGTGAGCAAAGCTAAGCCAAACCGAAAAGAACGACGACGACGACGACGACGACGGCGACAACGTTGACGATGCGGATGACGATGATGACGACGTGGTGTATGCCGCAAACGCCAAAAAATATGCAACAGATTTGTCAAAGAAATTAATAAATACCACGTCATGCTGCGTCGACTGTGTGCGGTTTGGGGTGTTCCACACCAAAATGCCTTCCTCGTCCGCGACGTCTATGTCTTCGTCATCCTCGTGCTCTTCATCGTTGTCGTCATCGTCATCGTCGTCGTCGATTTGGATCGAGCGCCAAGTAAATAAGCCCATAGACAGGTGGCACGGCATGAAAGGCCTGCTGCGGCAGCTCGAAAGTATGCTACACATTTTTGCTTTATGTTTTGCTGGCAGTGAAATTAATTTATTTGGCGCGCATGTTATTTGGCGGCTTCTTTGCCAGACAATTAAAGATATTATAAAAGCAAAACAAAAAAAGAACTCAAACGCCGGTGGAGTTGCCACACCGAAGAACCAGTCCTACTTGGCTTTATTAACACAATTCAACAGCCATCACCAGCTGGGCAGGCAACATGGCCACATATAGTGGCTCACGTATGTGTGTGTGTGTGTCTTGCCAGCGCCCTGCCAAGGTGATTTATCATTTTAAGCGCTGCTCATTAATTTTTGATTGGGGCTCTGGCCGTAAAGAAGAGCCAAAAAAAAACCCACAAGCAGCTGAAGCCGACAAAGCAAGCGTGTAGTCACTTAAGCGTAGCAAACACGGCCAAAAAGGCCGAGTGCGAAACAAACAAAAAAAAAACCAAGCTAGAGAAGAGAAGCTGGCCCCAGTAAGGAGAAGAAGAAGAAGAAGAAGATGAAGAAGAAGGGAAGCAGCTCGGACGCTGGGTGCAAATCGTTTGTCGTTTATTAAAACTTCATAAAATTTTAGCTGTTAATAATGCGCCACACTCAGCGCCAGGCGCACTGGCTGCCCTTCATTCATTGGGGGCTCTGGAGAATGTGGGGCATGAGAAGAAGAGGATTCGTATGTATGTCTGCACATCAGTTAGGTGTGTAAGTGTGCATTACTTTTATGACCAGCAAATACAGTTCATTAACGCTGCTCGACCATTTTATAGCCAACGCGCGAATGGCCTTTCATACTGTGCGCGCACTGTCTGGGGTGCATGGCCTCTACCCATAGGGCTGTCTGGTGAGTATGGGTAGCGAGTTGGAAGTGCAGAGTGCGGAGCCAACGGAAAAGTTGTAAACAATACGTTGGTCTTCGTCCTGGTGACTTATTGACTTTATTAAATGTTTATGTTAACGAAATGACGGCTGTCGACGTTGATAAACTGTTTGGGTGGTGCCATAGAATTGCACTGGACTGGCGTGGCGTGGCATGGCGTGGCATGGCGTGGCGTATCCTTGTCTGCATTGAGCTTTGCTGGCTACACTCCTCGGTGTGCCATTGTTTTATGTTGGATTATTTTACGCGTGGCTGCAAAATTATTTAATAGATTTCGTATATCATTAACAGTATTACGTCATTATATTCTGTTGTGGACCAAAGGCCTTAGAATAAAATTGAATGCCTTGTTAGCTTAAGCTTAAAGCATAGAATACCATGAGAGGATTATCTTTTGAGTACATACTCTTCAACTGCCAATTGCTCTTTCGTGGATGAAAAATCTGTTTGGGGTATACAGATCCAAGCAGCCTAAAATATATTTTATATATGCTCTACTAACTTAGGAGCCAGAAAATTTGCTATGACTTATTCCACGTTCTACCCAAGGGTCTACGAGTGAGTCAGTTAGATTGTCTAACATCTTATCCAAAAACCAGTTTATCAGTGTGTAAGTTGATTAAAAGGTCTGTTTTTTCATTTGTGAATAACTCGGTGCAACCTTGGACCCATTGTGTAAGAGTCCCATATCTGATAAGTGAAGAAACTTTATCAGAACAGGCGCATGCTACGTCCTCAAATACTGTGTATTAAATTTGGAACTCACTGTCAGATCGCTCATGGGTTAAGATTGTCTTAAAGTTATTCTATATTACGCAGCTCAAAATAAAATTTTAAACAAATTGTCTTCTACGTGATTTAGTATGTTTAGCAAATTGTATTCACCTAAGAAGCAAAGCTGCCAAGTACACTTCAGCGTGAGCAGCCGACCATGCAGAAATAAGTTGCCGCAAGTTAAACCTGAACACAGTGTGCCCATATGAGCACAACACCACCAAACATAACAACAACAACAACAGCAACAGCGACAGCGACAGCAGCACAACACTTTGTTAGGAGTTAGTAGACAATCGACTGCCACAAACTGCACAACATGCGCATACACGAGTAGTGTGTGTAAAAATTATGAACGCCCGTCCATGTGGTAAAAGACGACTGGGCCGAAGTCGGGTAGCAGTTAAGTGCAGCCGGAAGAGAATTTTCGCAACAAAGTGTTACCTTTAAGAAGCGCAGCCGCAACACCAGCCAACCCATAGGCAGCCAATGGAAGGGAACAAGCTGAGTATGACTACTGATTTAGTAGACAAACACCTGACCCCTAGCCCGCAGCCCGTAACCCGAAAACCGTAGGCAAGGCTGAAACCGAAGACAAGCGACGAGCAGCGAGCAGCGAGCGGCCGCCGTGCCGAGACATGCATACTCGTAAGTCTTAAAGTTTACGTGGCAGCCATAAGGATAAGTTTTGATAATAAACGCGGCAGTCAATGTGGCACTTACGACTAATTGAAGTTGAGCTAAGGGCCGTGCAGTGTCGTGTCGTGCCGTGTCGTACCGTGCCGCACCGTGACGTGGCACGTTGCAGATAAGCATCGTCGTCGTCGTCGTCGTCGTCGTCGTCATCGTTCTCTCTGCAATGTTGCCATGTGCTGGTATGAAGATGTGAAAAACTCACCTGAAAATAGAAAAAGTAAGCAAGAAGAAGAAGGTGAAGAATTTCGTAGATAAAGTTTGTAAAATCGTGTAAATTATGATAATAGATAAGCGAGCGCGGCGCATGCAAAGAGAGATAGGCAGAGAAAGAGAGGAAGAACTGCAATCTCAGAAGGAGTCTGCAGGTTGCATGTGTTGTGTCTGGCGGCGTGCTTAGACTAGCAGTCAAATATCTCAGCTTAGTGTTGATTGGCTGCTAATATGCATTGGCTTTAAATTTTGACTAACTGACTTTTGACTTAAAGCACAAGTCACAAAATAGAAGACACAAGACGCAAGGCACCAGCCAGCCGGCACAAGAGCACATGGTAGGAAGTGCCGCAGCAGTTTGTATTTTGTGGAGTTGCGTAGTTGGCGGTCATTGCTGCCCGGCAGCCCGGCAGTCTGGCAGTCTGTTGGTTGTCAAATAAATCTTTTGATTTCTTATTACTTGGGTTTGCTAGACAGAAGCTGCAGCCGTAGCAGCAGCAGTTGCAAATAATACCTAACGAGCAGAGCAGTCTGACTAACTGCCATATACATGTCAAAGGCGAGTATTGCATTGGTCCATGCTGCTGCAGTGCTGGGGACTGCTGCCAGACGTTCGTGGAGATTCAGAAATACTGACAAACGGTTTAAAATTAAAAACATTTGAAACAAAGGAGCGCGTGTTCTAAGCAAAGAGAGCCAAGCTAGCCAAGCGGCAAACAGAAATGCAACAAAGCATCTTTGTTAAATGCAACACAAGAAAACATTAAACAAAAAAAAAAAGAAAGAAATCACAAGACGGAAAGAAAATAAACGAAGACCTTTAGGCTTTAGGCTTGTTCTTGCTCTTGTTGCTTGTGGCAAGTAATAAAGCAAACAGGTTCCTTCTGCGGCAAGTTGGTGCGTGGTGAGTGGTAAAACGGTTGGCATTGCTGCGTTTTCTAGCTAAGTGAAAGACAACAATAAATCAGCCGAAAGGGCTTGAGTTTTGATTTCGAGATTCCGGTAGGAATTGAGTTGGAATAATAATAAATGCGAAGCTGGCATAGGGTTATAAAGGTATCATCAGCAGACTGAAAATGAAAGTGTATTGTAAAGATAGGCAGGAAAAGAGTAAAGAAAGGAAGGTAAGCAGCAGCTTAAGTAAAAAGGAAAGACATTAAATTAACGGAAACTAAAACGGTAGGAAAATATGCCTAAAGGTTCTGCAAAATAACCAGACACACACACACACACACACACACACATTAGAATCCTGTTCGCGAAAAGTTTGACAGTAAGAATCATAAAGGAATTTAAGTGAAAAAATAATTCAGGAAGCTGGAACATGAAAGAAGAGTTGATCGAAAAACGACAACTGAAATGGGTGGAAGTGGGTTAACTTGATAAGCAGCAGATTTGAGTAGCATGACCACAATACAAGGGTTTTTGATGAGGGTGGTATAATAGGGTTGCCATCTAAACGATAGATTAAAATTAGATAGGCAGGGGCTTCCGACTATCCGACTTTAGAATATCCTGAACCCAATTCAAATTTCTATACATTTTGTTTTTGTTTTATTATTTATTTAACGATATCTCAAAGAATAAAAAGGTTTTTCTTAGTAAAATTTTAGTTTCGACCGTTCATTGCTATGGCAGCTATATATTATAGTAAACTGATATTTATCATATTCATATATATCATTGGATATTATCTAAAGTTATCAAAACCAAACAAAAAAGTTTTCTCAGTAGATTTAGTATTTAATTTCCTATGGCAGCTATAGTGAACCGATATACACAATATTGAAATATAAGATTGGACATTATCTGGAACTATTATATCCATAATTTCATAACGATATCTTAAAAAGCAAAATGATATTTGTTAGTAAATGCGGTTTTTCGGCCTATCGTTCTTATGCTATATGCTATATATCTAAGGTTATTGTAGATCTAACCGTTTCCGATATGCGTTCGTTCATACAGACAGACGGTAAGACATAGCTAGTTCGATTCTAATTTAGATGCCTTAACTATTTTTTGGTACAGGGAATAAAAACTATACTCTATTTTACTAGGGCTACAACTAATTTCTACAAATGTTGCTTTTTCGTTGGAGAGATAACCTCAGCTGCTAAAGTTGTTGTAGTTCCACATCTGCTTAAGATGAGTCTTCAATCTAAATTTTCTTATGGTATTTGTGCTAAACCAATAGAAAAATCTTCAGCTATCCAACTGCTTTGTTAGTAATTTAAAGTTGTCTTAAGGCTGCAATGTGAATAACCAAAGGTGCACAGATCTTAAAGGTCATTCAGAAAACCGTTAACGCGTTAAATAATTGGAAAAATGTGAAGAAGTAGAAAATAACACAAAAGGAGGACTGAGTGTCGATGGTTTGCGTTGAAGGTTTCTTTGGATTCTATGCACACTTCGATACTTCAGCTTTTGTAAAGTGTGGGTATCTAATTAAAATATTCATCCAATAAGCAACAAAAAACGAAAAAATGAAAAAATTCGAATTCATTGCCATGACGCGCCTAGGATTGCGCTGTCTTCACTTAATACGCATAAACATATTA
This sequence comes from Stegana nigrithorax, assembly GCA_037044495.1. Classification (NCBI taxonomy): domain Eukaryota; kingdom Metazoa; phylum Arthropoda; class Insecta; order Diptera; family Drosophilidae; genus Stegana; species Stegana nigrithorax. Next base: position 131,858 of record JBAMBQ010003921.1, read on the forward strand.
TAAAGCGCGGTACGTGGTCTGGGTATGAATGAAACGAGTGGAAAAATTGCCAATGCAAGAAAAATCAAAGCCGAAGTCCAAACGATTGCAGAGAACGCATTTTATTAGTCTTGGGATGTTTGTTTAGTCTGACTGTGTCGCAGTGTGGCTACCTCCAGCCAACTCTCACTCCTCTGTCGCAGCAGCATTGTGACGATGTCAGCTGCTTAGCGAATCTCAGCGCGAGTCACAGACACTCTAAGTCCAAAGCCAGTTTTTACAAGTACGCGCTTGTAAGTGAAGAAAAATAAACAATACTTAGGTAAACATAAGAACAAATGAAAACAAAACCAAAATAAAGAAAAACAAAAAAAAAAAAGCAGAAGAAGAAGACGAAGACGAAATAAAAACAATTCAACTAAAAAAAAAAAACATGAAACAGCAGACGTAGACAAGAAAAAGCAACGGACAAAACGGGCGGAGAGGGCTGCAGAGGAGCAAGCAGCACTCAAGACTTAGCGAAGACGAAGACGACGTTGGCGATGGCGATGGCGATGACTATGGGCGAAGACGTTGACGATGACTTCAAGGAAAAAGGCTATAAAAACAAAGACAAATAAAACTGTGGCAAAGGCAAAAGCCAACAAAGCGCTACGCCACGTTTGGAACTCATCGTAGAATTTGTGTTTGCATGTTGAAATTCAGGTTAAACCGGCATGAGGCACGAGGCAACACTGTGACTGCGACTGTGGCTGTGCCTACATCTGTGGCATTAAGGATACCTAAAAGCAACACAGCTAAGCACCGTCATCGCCGTCGCTCTTGGCCAACGAGTAACTTAGTGCGACTCTACCGGCTAACAGACGCACTGACAGTGTGACGAAGTGCCAAGTTGGCCTACCCAGCCGCACAGCCCAGCCCAGTCGCAGCCCACCACAGCAGCAGCCTCCCGACGCAGCTTGGCCCTCTCAGTTAGAGGCCCAGTCGCAGTCCACTGTCCCATGGACCGACACAGCGCTAAGCTCGGTCTGGACCGCAGACATAAGTATTATTTTTTTATGTGCTCATGCCTAAACTTCCTGACTGCTGCCTGACTACCCGCCTGCCCGCCAACGTTCTTTCCAGTCTTGCCTACAGATATTTTGTTTTCATATTTTTCTTGTGCCTTGCTGTGTCGTTTTATGTGTTTCCTTGCTTTCTGCGTACAAACTGGTTTTCCTTTGCTGGCAACATGTGACTTAATAGTTTTGCCTGCTTATAAAAAGGTATCAGACGTTCTTAACTCGCACACACACACACACACGCACGCACACACATGCACATAAGCGTAACGAAGCGACGTTCTAAACATATGTTGCACCGTTTTGTGACTTGCGGTTGCTGGCTGCTGGCTGCTGACTGCTCAGCAGGTTGTCGTGCTCGTATGCATACGTGTGAGCATTTGCGAGTTCATCTCGCGCTCTTGTGTTTGTGTGGGTGTGTGTGTGTGTGCAAACGTGTGCTGTCAGCATCGTTAAAAGCCCTGCTAAGTGCCGAACGGGGACCAAACAGCTGAGCAAGGCAGACAGCGCTGACGCTGACGTTGACATCGACGCTGACGCTGTTGTTGACGTTGACGTTGAGATGCTGCCGCGGACAGACAAGCGGACAGACAACAACTGTGCTGTGGAAGTAGCCGGAGCCGTGAATGTGTCGCGTTTAGTTTGTGCGACTTTTTAGAAGTGTTGCTCGTATAATTTTCTTTTTCCTTTTCTATTTCTTAGTTTCATTTTTGTTTTTTTATTACGTTTTATAAAATGAAAAGTCTGCGGCTTGGTGTATTTTTTTTCGAAAGTACCAAGTTGCTGCCAACTTGTCTTTTAGACGTTGTGCATAAGAAAAGTGGATTTTAGTTATTTGTGTTTCTTTGTGGATTTGCAAGTTTGAAGAGTGACACATGTAAAGCTTCATTTAAGACCCAGTCGCGAATGAGTGCAGTTAATCGTGTGGAAATTGTGGAAATGGGCATCTCTGCTCGCACTCTGAAAATTGTTTCATGCTCAGCTGCAGGCAATTTGTGAAGTCAGTAGTTAGAGCTAAGTTATACAATATATACATGTTCCTTATCCCTACTATATGTAAGGTAGAAAATCACTCGGTGTGTGGAGCTTACACATCTTTCTTAAAATATTCAAAGGTATGAGGTTCTGTAAAGAAGGGGCCTGCTGCCTAACATAGACTTCGATAACGATTAGTTTTTATAAGGGGATATTTTCAGAGTTTGCTCCATTTTTTAAAATTTTTTAATCCCCTCTCCCCCGCGGTGAACAACCCTAGTATAACCAGGAAACAGTGTTTTGACCAAGCGTGATATTTTGAAGACCCCCTCCTAAACAGGTCATGTAGTATGGGTACATTCCCTTACTTGGCGCAACATAGCTAGGATCCAAAGTCTTGCTCTTGCTTTCTATTATAAATATTTCAAAAATTACTTTAATAATTTGCTCATGATATCTCAGGATATACCCGTTAGAGTTTTCTTGAGCTTATCATTTATAGGGCACTGTGAACCACATTTGCAATAGTAGAGTCGGTTTTACTTAATGGATTGCGATTTCGAAGTATATTTTGAGGTATTTATTATTTAATTCATATTAATTTGCTCAGGAACTTTGTGTTTCCATAATTAAGTTACTTTGATTGTTCGACGGAATAGTTTAGCTTCAGGCTGCAGTCAGCAAATTAAGCCCAATTAGTTGTCATGGAAGCTTATTGAGAAGTTACCATATGAGCCCAATTTTTGTTTACTTGTAATCCCGAGGTAAATGAGCAAAAATTTAAAGCTGAGATATCGCGAATCTAAGAAAAGTTCACATTTAGTAAAAGCTGGGTAAACAAAATTTCAGTGAAATTAAGCATAATGAAAAATGTCAAGAAACACAAGTCCCAGTCTGGTGATTGCAAGAAGTCAAACCGCACACGCTGTCAAAACATAGGCAGCAACAACTCCCATGACGCTAACACCCAAATGCGGTCTAAAGAGCTCAAATTACGCTTTTTAACCGAAACTTAATATATTCAAATAACATAAATTATAAATAACCAAGCGATGAGTGTCGCGTGGAGTGTTGCAGCCAAGTGCTTGCCACACTGTACGCCACGATAAAGAAAACAAATACTCCAATAACGAAAATACAAAAAAAAAGAGAAGCGAAATATCCTGCCGGCAGACAGGCGTTAGTAAGACAACCCGGCCGTACATCACAAACCTTCAACTGTTGACAATCGTTCCTTTCGTAAATATACTTACATATATACGTGTGTATGTATGTAAAATATATTGACTTACTTACATGCAGACCCACATCCGCAACACTCACTCCTCGCACTCCGCCTCCACTAGCACAGGCACAGGCAGAAGCCAAACGCACAGAGAACGAAAAGCCACCCCTTGCCTTGGTGGCAGACGCATTTGAACAATAATTATGCTAACGACTGTCAATTGTATGCAGTGCAGGTTCACATGCTGCTACGCATACTCCTCAGCTCATAGTTGCATGGCGGGGGGTGTTGGGTGTTGGGTGCTGGATTATGGAATGAAGTTTCCGTTAGGAATCGCTCGGGGCATGTGTGCGAGCGGCATGCACATTTTTGCTGTCGACTGGTGAGAACAATTGTCAGTAAACCGCAAGAAAACTCAAACCCCAGCCAAGCGTCGTCGTCGCCGATGTGAGCACGAGGAAACGAAACGAAGCGAAGCGGAACTGAACTGAACCTCAGCCGATATGATGACTTGAGTTCTTAAAGGCTTTTGCCAGCCAGTTGTCGTTTGAGTTGTGCTGCGTTTGCAAATGGAAATGGCAGTGGAAATGGAAGTGGAAATGGAAATGTGTCCCAAAAGGGTTTGCCATAAGGCGATTTTAGTGGCTCGATGGGTAAATGCGATAGTCACTCGTGTCGTTTCTGTCGCTGGTCTCAGTGAGTGGGTGGATTCCTTGTAGCGGTGTTAATAGTTAGTTTACTTTACCACTCATTGTTGTCGCCGTCGCCGTTGCCGTCGCCATCGCCTGCCTCGTCGTCTCCGGTTGCAGAAATCTCAGTAAATACGTTGCCTTTCTTACACTTTGTCGCGGCAGTACGGCGGGACTTCTTGTGGGAAATCAGTGCCTTTTGTGAAATTAAACCACCTTTTTTACAGGCAATTGACTTTGGCTGCCTCTTACGTGCGTCTCATTGTCATCTTGTTATTTCGTGTTTAACCCATACTCTAAGCCTTTAACCCTTAACAGATGTAGCATTTTCATTTTCATTTTATTTATTTTTCTTATTTTTTTTTTTCATTTTTTCTTTGCGCATTTTTTTGTTTTTTTTTTTTTCTTTATTATTATTTATTGCATAATGGCATTGTTGGCTTTTTTCAGTTTGTTAATTTTTATGCCGTTGCCAACGTCTGCTGTGTAATCTTGGCCAGCTCGTGTCCCATTTAGGATGAGTTTTGACAGCACTACGGTGAACATTATACTCAGTACGTGTCATTTTGAATTATTGACTCGGCAATTGTGTAAATTTTATTACATGGCCTTGGCTAATTTGTCAACCAAAATGATCCTTTTATTTAAAAATTAAATATTAAATGCAACCAAAACCATCAAAGACAAAATAGCAAGACATTAATTTTATCTCCCATCCTTGGTTGATTCTTTTTTTTTTTTCTTTGTTTACACTGCTAATTTGAATACTCGAAGGGAACTCACGTGTTTGATGAATTCGTTTTGGTTTAGTTGAAAAGTAAAAAAGGGTAACAAATTAGTTACTCAAAGTACGGACCATAACTAGCCATTTCACATACCCAATTTTCTCAACTTTCTTTGACTTAGAGGAATTTTAATAAAATTTATTGGAAGATTAATTCCCAATGACTTTGCTGCTTCGACTTTGTACTTTAAATAATGATGACACTTTTTTTTTTTATTTTTGTAGCATTTCCTACAATTCTTTATTTTTTAAACAAGACTATTTTTAGCATTATTCCTCTATGCATGGGGGAATAAGTTATGTGCTATTTTAGAAATTTTACAAAACTGCTGCTCTTTTAGAAATTATACGAAATTCCTACAAGCAAACGACGAAACACATATATAAAATGTTAAATTGGAACAATATAATTTACATATGCAATAATTCTACTCAGGAATGTAGCATTCAATTTATTTAAAGCTGTGTTTTTTTTTATATGATACAAAAATGAACCAACTTCTGCTGCTTTTCTTAACAAATTCCTTAAATCGCTTTACTCGCTTTTCACATGTAAACTCACTGACTGCCAGCTTAGAAGTTTAAAGCAAATTCATGCACAATAGCAAAAGGGTCAACGAAGTAAGTGAGTGGGTAAGTGTTTTGTTTTCTTTCTTTTCTTCCTTTGCTCTCTTTGCTTGGCCGTCTAACGTTGCGTTTAAATACATTTGTTAAAACTTTAGGGTTATTTTGCTGGTTACCTGGCTGGCATATACACATACACATACATACACGAGTCTTATTGAATTGCTTCGCTCGCTTAACAATGTCTCTTTTCAACTTGATTACCGTTACAAATTTTTTCCAACTGTTTATGCTGCACTTGTGCCTGCAGCCAGGCAGCCAGGCAGCCGTAGCCCCAATCCATAGCAAGGCAAAATTTGAAAAACGTTTGACGATCAACACATGGGCAAGGGGGCTAAGCAAAATTAGTTTTATTTGTAAACGCCCTTGGACAACGGCATATGCATAGTAATTAGTCAAGTAATAACGTTAAAGCTTTGCTTTTTGCCTTTGTCCGCCGGCGAGTGCATACGAGTATTCAATGGAATCCAACGAAAACTAACAAATGCCCGGCAGTCATCGACGTACGAGTGCACACAAATGCGAATAGTTGGAACTTGTTTGCACTTGGCAAGCAGACAAACAAGTGCCCTGTGTGAGCACGTTCAGAGACATTCGAAATGGATGCCAATAGAGTTGAGTTAACCGACGACCTCAACCCCAGCCCAATTGAAACCCAGCCAGGCACAATCGGGCACAATCAGGCACAGGCAGTCACAAGAATCATTTCTGCAACAAATGCCAAATCTGCCCAACACAATCGAAAAAAGTTTTGCTGTAGCAAAAAGGAAAACCCAAAAAGAAAGCCCCATGCAGGCGAAAGAGTAGCAAAACTTTCCTTTCATTTCGCCCCCAAACGTTGGCCAGAGCCAAGAGCAAAACTAAATTCAGTTTACTTACATTTCGGCAACTTTTTGCTGCCACAGCGACTTGCAGCAGTTCCGCACTACGACTGTTGAACAAAAACAACAACAACAAAAGCGAAAAAACAGAAATAAAAACATAAAAAACTTTGCGACTTGAGTTACTTTGAGTCAAGGTGCTTAACTCACCGTAGCAATTCGATGGGCAGCGTTGGGGGAATTAGTTCAGTTTTGGACTTGCATCAAAGGATTTCTGCAAGAACCATGTGAAAAGTAAAAGTGAAATTGAACTGGGCGAAAAACTACTGTGGATTTTAGCGTATTAAGTGTAAAATTGCCAAGAAGAAACTTTTACAATGAAGATGCAGCGCAGTTCTTTGCTTAGGTGTTCGACTGTAGATAAATAAAGTCAATAAAGGATTCACTGACTGATGGCCCCAGCAAACATTGCAAGTGGCTGCTAGCCTAACCTCCGCCCCATCCTTTTCTTCCTTGCTTTTCGAAGTTGTTTATAACGCTAAGCAATTCCCCATGGTATGCGTCTAGAACGTAAAGCTTAAGCGTCGCCTTCATTTCTTGCAGTGCAGTCAATAAACATGCACACACAGTAGCCCCGTTGGGTCGTTGAGTTGCCTGTCAGTCTGCCTGTCTGTCTGTCCGTCGGCGTGTCTGCCTGTCAGTTTGCCTGTTTGCATTGGCAGGAGTTTAATTAAAATATGGCAAAATTATTACTATTTAAATGTCGACAACGTTTGCTTACATAAATTAACTCATTTGACATGTCTTAAAGTGATTTCAGTTGCGTTTGCCTTTAATTTGTTTGAGTGTTTCGTACGCGCGGCATTTATTACACAGGACAACTATGCCAAATGGCAAAAGGCAAATGGCAAATCCCACCCAGGCACGCGCCTACTCCCACGCATGCCAAATGAATTCCGTGCGCGATTTTCCGCCACTTGAGGAAAAATACTTCAAAAAGCAACTGAAAATATTTGCAATTTGTCTGTAAAGTGCCAAAAACACGCGCATATATTTGCGCTCTGGGTTTCAAGACTGGCAGAAATTTACATAATCTTAATGCAAAATATAACAGCAGTCAGTAGCGGAGACAGCCACACCAACAACAACAACAACAACACCAACAACAGCCGAGGGACTAATAGCGGGGGTGTTGATGTAGGCAGTGGTGACGTTGACGGTGACGCGGACGCTGGCGTTTCCCTTGCCCAGGCTCAGACGGCTTCAAAGGCATGCAAAGACAAGAACGCGTTTATGACAAGAACAGACGCGCGAAACAGACGCCAGGCACTTGAGTGAGTTGCCTTTACCTTCTTGTCAGCATTCTGTCCTTTTTTGCATTTTATTTTTGCTGCTTTTCAGGCGACGCCTTTTTTCTTTCTCAGTTTTTTTCTTGATTTCTTTTTTATTCGTTTTTTTTTTTTTTCCCACTACTTCAGTTTGACAGACAAGCGCAGGATAAACAACTTAAGTTAAGCAGCAGCAGCAGCAGCAGCACAACAGCAACAGTGGGAAAAGCTAAATAATAGCAGCAGCAATAACAACAACAACAACAACAGCAACATCAGCATCAGCAACAACAAAAACATAAGCAGTTAGTCAGCGACAGTAAGCAAATGCAATGCGACTTCACGACTTCAACACTTTGTCAAAATAATTTTGAAAAACTTTTATTCGAGTTCTGCTATGCAAGTAAATTAAGAAAAATGTTTGCCTTGTTTACACTCAAATACCCAAACTTGACTTGGCTAAAATGTTGGAAAATTTCTTTGATATTCTTCAAAAATATTATGGTCAGAACTTTGTGCATATTATTGTGTTCACGGTTGGCTTTCGTTAGCAGTGCAGGTCTTAAAACTTTCTAAATGAAGGGTTCAAACAGGGGTCAGGTGGTTTCAGCATAAACAATGCAACGAAACTACTTAGTTTGTGTAAAGTTTTTATTGCAATTGCTCTTTGTTGGCGCAAGAACTCGGAAGAGCCAAGGTCTTGCTAAATATATCTTAAAATATCTTTCTATCATATCCATATCCATATCCTCTATATGTTCCATAGTCGATTTCCTGCATCTTAAGATTTTCAGGCTCCAATAAGCATTACATTACCTAATATGCTTCTAATATTTCCTAGACTGGCATATTTACATTTTGGATTTTGTGTTCAATATTTGGAATATCAAAAAATAGTGAATTTGTTTATTGATAAACGGTTTGGTTACAAACTTTTTTTTGAAAGACTTTTTCTATTACAGGATGACTTAATTGGTATTAAATATATTTCCATTTATTTGTAACTTTTTACTAACTGTTTCTAGCTATTCAAACCTAAAATCAAACTCGAACCGAAAGAATACTTAAGATCAAGTGTTATGGTAACGTTTGAGAACGTAAGAAAGAAAGAAACACATTTTTGATTGATTCACTTATGACAAAGCTCATATATTGTATATCTAACGGCTTATTAAGCAATTAAACAATTTAAGCTACTGGAACTTATGATTGCTGAGTTTAAACAGCTGTTCTGCTTCATTGCTACTTATTCATTTAATAACATATCTCGTCAAACACAAGAGATTTTTCCAACTAATCTGCCGCAACAAACATTTTAGCCAAAGTAGTGAGTCAACACTCAAATCATTTTTAAATACTCGTGCATACACACAATTAAATATCCTTAAAGGGGCATGCACTCTGTCAGTATCCACACTCAGCATTGCTTACCAATTTAATTGGCTATTTAAAAATTCATTTATGCGCAAGTGAAGCCAAGCGAGCCAACGACAAGCAACGGCTGCGATTGCGATTGTGAGTATCACGACGACAGACACTCCACGGCAGCGACAACGGCGAGGACAAGGACGAGAACGAGGATGAGAACGAGGACGATGGCAAGAACGAGCACGAGAACCAGGATGACGACAAAGGAAAGACGAAGACATCTTCAATATTTCGATTGTCTTGCGGCATTAATGACACTTGATTTACTCGAGCGGTGAAAATCTATTCTGCGAGTATTCACTGCCCTGTCTGTCTGCGGACTCGGATACGTATGCGAGAGTACAAGAAGTTCATGGCAGACAACTTCAGATCATTAACTTTGGTAATTTTAGACGACAGCGCCAAATGTGTCAACTTGCTCAAGTCACCAAGAAAATAACTTTCTTTGTTGGCTAAAAAATAAACCAAAAAAAAAAAAGAAAAAGAAAAATACAAAAAAAAAAAAGGAAGGGGAAACATAGAAAACGGGTGCCAAAATTAACCAAAAACTTGCAGACGAAATGCAACTGGCAAACAGTCTGAGACAATTTGAATTTCACGAGTCATTGATTTTTATTTGATTACAAAGCGTAGAAACGTGGCGAATTCAAGAATTCAAGAACTCAACTCTTTGCTGCCCTGATGAGGGCGGCTAAGCCCGGCAACGGCCACGACCACGGCCACGGCAATGGTCCCGGCACCGGTTGTCCCAAGTGCTTCGCCGTAATTTAAAAGTATTTGACGAGAACGTACAACGTTGAAGTGCCGGGCGTTCAAGTGTTGCCACAAAACTAGCGACACGCAACGTTTGCCAGGACACACCGACAAACAGGAACAAATATTTGAAAAAAAAAAAAATAAAAAATAACAACAAGAAAAAATAACCAAGTATGCTACACAAAAGTGCTTTTGTAGCAATGTGCAGACAACGTGACGGACAGTCGTGTACGACATTGCCGCTTGCCAGCTAAACTAGACACGCTTGTGCATATCCTTTGGAATATCCGAACCAACGGCAGTCAACGCAGGATCCACAGAGAAGAGCAAGCAAAGAAAAAGAAAGCAGCAAAACAATATATGCAGAAACGACAAAAATTCATAGGCGAACCCTTTTTGTGCCATTCGTGGCGTATCTTCGTGCCCTGTCGCCTGCGTATTGTATCATTGCAGCAGTTGAAAAATTTATTGCAACAATCGTCATCAGAAGCGACTGCGTGCACACACAGCGTTTACGATGTTCCTCTTCTTCTTCCTGTTGCTGTTGTTGTTGTTGTTGCTGTTATTGCTGAGTTGTCACACAAGTGGATGTTGCAGCAAGGACAGCAGCCTAGACCACGATACAACCGCTTATCCTGGCTGGCTGGCTGACTGACTGGCTGGGTTGACTGGAATGGCTGACGAATGCCTGCCTGAACGCGTTCGGCTGTCAAAAGCATGTCAAAAGGATATGCCATGACATAGTGTGGCGCAGAGTCTGCCCACTGCGGCCACCGTTGCTGGCAAGCAATGAAAACCAAACGAAACCAAACGAAACCAAACCAAACGAAGCCAGGCCAGGCCAGGCCAAAGCACAGCAGATAAAGGGGTACTCTGTGTACTATTGCGCACAAACTTGAGACAATCGAATCAAACTCATTCGCCTGAAATCATCGACGTGTAAAATTACGAGATAACATTGTTAGCTGACGGTTCCTGGGCACTTGGGTACACGGCTACACGGCTACACGGCTGCGTGGATACAGGGCTACGTGGCTACGCTGGCTGTCCGCTTTTGACTGACTGTATGACACAGCTACAGGCTGGTCTTGCACTGCCAGCAGCCGCGACAACAGCCATTTGCCACTCGCTGCTGCGCTGCTGCGACGCCAGTGATGAGATTTCGAAAATATGTTGTGCACCGCGCCCTGGACTCGCATTGGCGGCAGCCATTCAGTGACCACATAAATGTCGAAATATGTGCAGTCAGTACGGAAAGTGGCGGCACTCGAATGACATTTGTTCTGCGAAATCATTTGTGCTGCATGACGAATCTTGATTTCGTCCGCAGAGGACAACGTTATTGTGTTGGCATCCTTTAGCGCATGACTGCATATGCGGCAAGTCACTTCCATCAGTCGGTGGCAGTTCGGTGGCAGTCCGGTGGCTTGCTTACTTGATTAAATTTTTTGCTGTGTATTATACATTTGAAATCAAAGCGATACACGCATGGGTATGAGTGTTGCCATGGCTGACAGGCACAACTTTAAGGATTAAGCTGAATGTTGCAATTTGTAGCAGGTTACTCATGTGCTCTGTCAGCAACAGCAACAGCAGAGCACAGCAGAATAGAGCAGTCACGTGCGAAAAACTCCAACACCCTTATGTCACTGCGCAGGCAGTCAGCACACGTGTGCGTTTGTGTCTGTGGCACAGACATCGCATATGGGCAGATAAACTTTGTCAAAGAAGCACACATGGCAAAATCATGTACACTTGAGCAGTTGCTCAACACAGATCAAGAAGCATTGTATAACAGTATGACACTAGCCCCATGTTGCATGTTGCTACGGTACTCGGCTGCGCTGACTTGCCGCGCAGTGTCCACACGCGTCTCGGCATATTGGCAACTGTGCCCCAGGCTGCTGTACGCCGCGGGTTTCACTTGCAGATGTAGCAATTATGCCGAGCTGAGACTGAATCAACAAAAAATCCATACAATATATATTCACCCTAGGTTGCACTTGCACAACAACAACAACAACAACAATAGTACAACTACACAAGCACGCATCATAATAAAGGTTCAGCTAGACTTAATTCAATTACAATTAAACCTTATTAACACACACAAATTATAAGCCGCCCGACAAGGCAAAGCATAAAAAATCCCAACATCATCATCCAAATACATAATAAGCCTTGTTAGTGGCATAGAAATATTATAGAGAAATGCCTAGAAAAGAAAAAGGAAAAAAAAAACAAATCCAATAGCCAAAATAAAAGAAAGCCAAGTTGCTGGCAGAATATGAAACCAATTATGGTCAGAAATTAAAGCCTGCATACAGCTTCAATGGCAGCTACAAAAAATTACAACAACAATAGCAGAAATCAAGTATAAAATAAACAAATGCCAACAACATACATAAGCATCATACTACATAGCTGCAGCAGCTGATTGCTTTTCTGCCCCCAACAGCAGTTACAACAACTAACACCGACAACAACAACAACAATAACAAACACAACACCCTGCTGCTAATGCGTTCATCATTGTAGCTCTGACTCTGACTCTGACGCTGACGCTGACGCTGATGCTGATGCTGATATTGACTTTGACTCCCTTTTCTTCTCCTGCTCGCGCTCCCACTCCTTCTCCTTCTACGTCTCTGCGATTGTGGCTGTGGCTGTTATGCCTCAATGCTCAAATCTGTACCCTAATCGCATTTCAATCATCGATGACTCGCAGCAGCAGCAGAAGAAGAGCGCACGTCCAAGATGCAAAAGAAAAGAACTGTAAGCGAAGAAAATAAAAATAAAAACAGCAAAAATAAAAAATAAAAAAAAAACCAACAAAAGTGCGCGTAAAACTCCAGGAAAAAGGCTAACAGCTGAAAAAAAAGAAAGAAATAAAAAATATGCTGATAATGCGCTGACGGATGAATGATGGCATCGACAAGGTTGCGCACTGCACTGTGAGAAATTTTCGTAAGCAGCTAAGTGTGATTTGTCGCCATAACAGAAATAGGCACAAGTAAAGTATCATAAAGACAAAACAGACTGTAAAAGTATCATAGGAATTTTCCATCATTCAACGCAACGTTGATTGAGACATTTCTTATATTCTAAAACAATATACCTGCCTAAAAACTGATTAATGTATGTTTACATAGAAAAGAAAAATAGTTCATAAAAGCGTTCTTTGGAGTAACTTACAGACCTGCATTTTGTATACTATTTCTTATCCTTAACAGCAGCCAAGGGTCCAAAAGTCATAGTCAAATTAAACACGAGATACACAGACCTAGATTTAGAAAAACCCATAAAGACCTTCCCAAAGTATGGCAGGAAAAAAGATTTACAGTTAGCATTCCTAGTGCGCAGAACAGTAAAGGAACTCAAGAGTGAGAAGTGGAAGTCAATATAGAAGCAACACAAGGATGAAGGAAGGCTTCGTGGCTTCCCGGAAAATCTTGCTCTCAAAAGCAGCTTTCCATAGCCAGTCTGGAGCTATGTTGCTGATTTACAATTGCATTTATAGATGCAACCGGCTCAGTGTAGACGACATGAGAAAGTCACATGCGCCTCGCAGCAACAGCAGCAGCAGAAGCAGCTTCAATCAGTTGCAGGCACGACACGGCATATAAGGACTTCTCATGGCCTTCTAGCGCTCAGGTTACCTATTTAACTTTGGACTTTTTCATTTACTTTCGTTTATTTCCAAACTCATGTTTGAACCATTTATTCAGCTTAGTAGTCTCTTTTTGTTTTCTTTCCCTCTCTCTCTCTCTCTCTCTGTCTCTCTCTTTCTTTCAGGGTTTTGCATTTTTTCTTAATGATTACAAGCAATTTTTTGCTTGAATGAAATTCAGCGGAAAAAACTCAACATTGAAAGTAATATGCGAAGCAGCAGAATACAAAATCCATTTCATTTCTGTTTTCGCTCGTATTTTGTTTTTGTTGTTTTTGTTATTTTTGTTATTTTTTCTTCTTATGAGTTTCTGCTTTTATTGCAGCAACAGGAGCAAAATAGTCGAAATAAACAAGGAAAATGTGAGTATCCTGTTTGTAAGCATTATTATTATAGCTGTTGCTGTTGTTGTTGTTGTTGTTGCTGCTTCTGTTGCTATTGCTATTGCTATTGCTGCAGAGTATGATACACGGAGAGCAACAATGCCATTACAAGTACAACAACTCGTTTTAAAACGTCGCCTCCGTACGAGACACTCGCAGCAAATTGTATTCACAGCAATAACAATAACCCAAAATAACTTTTACAACTAGTTTCCTCCGTTCCCATGATTGCCATTAAAGTTTTAGCTCGATTCCTGTAAAAACATATGCCACGGTCCTCTTTGCTTAGGATTGCTGTTCACTTCATTTGCATATTTCTGAACTGAGGATTTTCTTTAAGTTTAAACGAAAGCCAACTGACAGACGGTTATTAAGATTTGATTAATAAGATATCTCGATTTGGCTTAGCTAAGGATGTGCCTGCTAAGGCAGCATATGCTCTTCGATTTTAACGTCGACTCAACTTGGCATTTGAGTAGCATTGCCAGTTTTTTACTATCTACACATTTTACCTAACAAAGAATGTTTGCTCTTTAACAAATGCAGAGTAATCCATTCTTCGGTTGTCAAAGCTGGGCATTTTTTAATTAGGTATCAACTTAAGAAAAACTGTCTTTCAGACATTGACTGCGGATTATATGATGTGGATTAAAACTTTGATTCTATAATTGTCCTGCAGTTAATAAACAAAGGCTCATCCATTTTGATCCAATTGCAGTGCATTCATATCGTTTTTGAAAAATGTATAATAAGCATAGGCTAAGGCTTATCTTCTTGTCCTCCTAAGGTGTTCTGTGTATTCGTAAGCTAATCTCGGAGGAGATAATGTCCCAGCATCTTCTTCACTTGCTTAACTTCTTAATCCTTTCCAGATTTGCTTGCTACTTTCGTCCGCTGTTCTTGCCACGTTATTCAACTAATTGGGCTGTTTTCCAACATCTAATATCTAATCTAATATCTATTTTCTACTGTTTAACTAATTCTTTACGCAATGCTGTTAATATTCTTGAAAATCACTCTAACAGATTAAACAAATAAAAAAAAATCTATTTTTAAGTTTATTCAATAGGGCACGTTGAACTGATATGAATTAACACGTGGAAAAAGAGATAGGAAGGTCAATGTGAAGAAGAAATTCGGCTTTTAAATGCCAGAAGTCTTTTAGCAGTTAAATTGATAGTTCCCATAGAGTAATAATTAGAAGGTGACACCAATTGGGCCTCTTTCTCTCTTGAAATCGAACCACTCTTAATAGAAGGAGGATTTTATAGCCAAATGACGTCATACGTATTTAGGGTATGTTTTTTTTTGTGAATTAATAATAATCAATTTGATGCACAAATGACGCACAAGATATGATGCAAGGTGTTCAATTTGTAGTAAGAAATTTAACACTAATTATATTTTCTTTTTTAAATTTACTGTGCATAATTCACACTTATTTAACTCACACAGAGAGGTGCTGTGCTATGAAGAAAATAATACTCGAAGCTCACACAATCTTCAGCTTAATTACAATACAGAGAATTTTTCCATAAATTAAAGCTCAAATTCAAACTCACTTCAACTCGCATCATAGTCAACTCGATTACAGCAAAAAATGGGCACTTTTTCCATGCGAAATGCCACTCATAACAACACGAGGCAGGGGCTGGCAAAGAGTGTAATAAAAACCAAATGCCAAAGCTATTAAATACTTTTTAATTCCGAGAATGAAATTTCAAACTAAAAGCTTCCTTTTTTGCTCGACTGTTTGTCGTTTTCTTTTGCTTTCGTTCGTTTGCGATTTGTTGACTCGCCTTCGTATTCGCATGCCCGGCAGCAACCGACAGACAGCAGGAAAGCCAGCAAGCGAGCAGCAATATGCGAGGATATTGCAGTCGGTCGTTGAGAGCTGCTGTGCAAGCAATCCAAGCCGAGCCAAGCCAAGCCAACATGTTGGTGTAGCTCATTATATAATACCGTTAGTTAGTCGTTCAAAAAAACACCATAATAAAAAAACGAGGAAAAAAAGAAAGAAAACAACGAAAAAGGAAGAACTGTTGATGTTGATGCTGCTGCACTTGCTGCCGTGTGCGTTGCCGGTGCTGATGGCGCCGTGGTAGATGACTCTGGTGATGTTAATGATAATAACGGCAATGATAATGATGAGGATGATGATGTTGTCGTCGATGCGAACGATGCTGTTGACGATGAAGCCAAGCGAAGCGTCACTCATTGTCTGCGCAACCAATTAACAGCTTATTAACATGCAAAAATAATAGAAAAAAGAGCAACAACTCAAGAGAAACGCAAACTAATCCTTTCGCAGAGTAACGACAACAACAACAACAACAACAACATCGTCGACAAACACAATAATTTGTTGTTGTGCAAAATATTAAATTGCAAAACTTTACGGGATTTCCACGCTCATCTAATTTTTGTTTTTTTTTTTTTGTTTTAATACTTTGTGTTTTTTTTTTTGTTCGGTAGTTAACCATGATGCATTGAAACGCGCAAAACTGACCGACCGTCCGTGAGGAGAAAAAAAAGAGACGCGCAAGTGAAATTGGCTTTGTTCAGTTTGGCGTTGGCATAAAAACTGAAAAGAAAAAAAGTTGTCTATAAAAAAACAAAGTTTGAGAACTGCTCGCCTGCAGTTTATTGGCAAACAAAGACTCTGAGTCGCAAAAAAACGTAGCCAGGTTTCGCAAAGGATTGGCCATAAGTACGAGTATCAACTTAAGACAGCCAACGAATGGCGCAAAGGATACAAAGGCATAGCGCGTTGGTTGGCTTGAGTTGAGTTAATTTGCTGGTGGAAAATATAAATTATAGTGTGAAATTGCTTTAAATCGCATTTATATAGCCATTAACTTGGTGAGGCTTCTTCGACTGCTGATCGCAGCAAGGATGCAAATCGATAAGTTAAGTTTGGTTTGCTTTGCTACAAATCGAAGATGCTCCGACGACCCTCAGGGAAATTTATTTCTTAAATTTCAATAACCTTATTGGAGAATTGTCGCTATTGTCTTTTATTAGAAAATCATAACTTTCGTTTTCTTAGGGGGGAACTCATAGAACATTTAAATGGCATGCAAATGACATTTAACCCAAGTCGTTATAAAAATGTGATGCCTTTACAGCAACTTTTGAATTGTTTGCGAAAATAATTTATATTCAAAATACTTTTTATTACTCAGGGTGTCAGGGTGTCAGGTTCAACGATTGGTTCGAAACACTTACTCGAAGTATATCAGCACAGAACATATACATATACAGTGCATATCGCATAAGTGCACAGTCGAAAATGTAGCTAAATTTTTGCATTTATGCGATATTTGCATTTAACAGTATCAACATAGGATTTCGTGTTTTTTGTTTAGTTCCGTTTGCGGCACTCCATTATCATAATCTTTGATAAATTTTATCTTTTCTTGCACCTGTCATATCTTTTCTTCATTTTACTGGCTTTACTTCCTTAAAATCAATATTCATTCAAAGTAATACTTCTTTGGAAAATCACGCCAGAGTTAGTGACTAAGTCAAAAGCCAAATGTGGATGACGTTGCATTTAAACAATCAGAGTTGTATGAAATATAATTTTCAAATGATTGCAACTAATTGCTTTTATGCAAAAAATGCTTTTAAGTGGTTTTTATATAAGGGATTTATTTTCTATGAAAAATTTATATTTATACGAAAATGCACATGTTTCGCATTTAGGCGAAAAATATAATAAAGCAGGCCTGCACTTAAGCGATACCTATTATATATACAGTAGTTATTCGATTGTGTGAACTAACTCAAACATGCCTTGTTCACTGAATTGAATTGTTCGCATAACGGAGGTAGCAGTTTTGAAGCTATATATATACATTTATATGTACTGTTTATATTTCCTATGTGATAAAAATTTAAAAAAAATAGTGTTTTATTAATAAAAAATTAAATATTTTTAATGAAACAATGATTGAAATTTATAAAGCGATTGTTGAAATGGATAATGTAATAGTATACTGAACTTAAAAAATTCTGTTAATTGCGTTTATCTGTTGTTTGTACTTAGCTTCATATGCAGTGCTTGCTCTTTACATTTACGAAACACAAAATAGTCATCAGTTGTACAATTTCCTTCAGCCCAAATAATGACTTTATTAAAAGCATCCAAAACTTCCAAGCTAATGAAAAAGAACAAACTGTCAAATCTAATTGAAGTAACTTCAAGAATCTGCTGTAAAAATATTGGTTGGTCACTCTACTGGATGTTCACATAATCAGGTGTTCACACAACCGAATAACTACTGTATTTATTATATCACAAAAATAAAAAAAATGCGTGCTTATTTGATTATTTGTATTAAGACTTCGATGACATCTCCATAAACTATGCCTTGCCAATTGCCTCGGGTCACTTTTCTAGGCAAGGTAATTATCTTGTCAACAAATGCTAATTAGGAGTCCAAAAGATCTAAATGATCACGACTCAATCGTCTGTGATTGCATTGCACTGTAACAGAGTTTTCTGCCATCCACATTAAGCTTCATTTTTTACTAGAACTTCAACAAAGCTGCAACATATTAAACAGCTGCCTTTATGGGTGTCTATGTACGTGGCATGCAGTTCCAACTTGGAAAACCCTTGTATGCACATGTCTTTATGGCTGAGCGGAACACAATATTTACTAAGTGCCGGACTTGCTTGCTTGCTTATTTTGCACAAATAATTTTACAGTGTTTACAAAAGGAAACAATAAACTGGCGAAAATAGCGAATTACGCCAAATGGAAATGAAAATGAAAACAAAACACAACCAAACGAAACAAAACAAAAGCAAATGATAAAAGTACAAACCCCAAACAGCAAAACCACGACTACGCTGACAGACCGAGATATAGACAGACGGACTGGCAGACACAAACAGTGGCATAGGACGTAAAGGGCAGAGCTGCTTCATGTCGTAAGAGTAAATAGTCGTAAAGGAATGGCGGCAAACGGTAGCAGAAACAAAAACACAAACAAAAATACAAAAATACAAAAAAACGACAGCGAGAACGAAAACCGAAAAAAGAGAAAAAATAAATAACATAAAAATGTCAATGAAACCATAAAAATGTCTAACGTTGACCGAAGTGTCGAGCTGACTATGGCCATCGTGGACCAAAGGGGCAGCACGAGTGCGAATGGTCATGAACACAACAGGACGTATGAGCAACGTGCGCTGCATGAATGAATGAATGAATGTGCAAACGAATAACAAAAACAACAACAACAACAACAATAACAAGAACAACATATCTACGCGTACAAATGCCGACGATGGTATATGACGAAGCGACGTGACGTGACGGGACAACGACGACGACGACGACAAGCAAGCAAAGCCACCGAAGAACCGCGCGAGTGAAGAGCGAGCAACAGAGTGACCAAGCGGCAGAGTGACCAAGCGACCGTCTATTACTGCTATTGTTGCTGTTGTTGTTGTTGTTGTTGTTGATGGCGATGATGACGATTACGATGATGTTGATGTTTGTGATTATGTTGACGATTCTGAAGCTGTTACGCTGCTGCTGTTGCTGCTGCTTCTGCTGCTGCTGTTCCCACTGTTGTTGTCGTTGTTACTGCTATTGTTGTTGTTGTTGTTGCTGCTGCCTGCCTGCTGTTGGTTTTGCGTATTGTACTCATAGTCGGTAGTGTTGTTTTTTTTTGCTATACTGCGACACATAACGTGACCAACAAATGGTTTTTAGTTTCCGCGTGGGAGCCACGACATTTGAGCTAAGATTGCCAAAGCTTGGCTGCCGTTGGAGAGAATGTGGATGTGGGTCTAAACGATGTTGCCCCGGCCAATGTAGTCGATTCGGGTCGGTCGGTTGGTTGGTCGGTTGGTCGGTCGGTCTATACGCTGGCAACATATGTTTTATGCTTTTATAATATTATTATTGTAGTTTTCTGTTGTGCTCCCGCGTTTGTCTGTCCGCTGTCCGGTCTTCGTCTCGCCGGTCTAACCGAGTGCCGTTTTAGTTTTAGTTGTGGTTGACACGGTTCGGCAAAGGTTGGATGCGTGGTGTGACTTTAGCATGGGGTTAATGCCTTGCAGCACATGTTGCGACTTTTGACTTTTATAGTGAATAATTTAATAAACGATTTAAGGCAAATTGACTCGTGTACATGTTTTGCCGAGCAACGAAAAGATACCTTAAAGTTGACAAGTAAATAAGCGAATTATAGCAAAATTTCTAATCGTTGCTGAGGGTCGCATTCGCGTTAATAGAACTGCGAGAAAATCATTTTTGAATTGCACAATTTCAGTGGACAAGTTAAGCTTTTTGATTGACTGAATTTCGATTGTAGGCACTTCTACACGAACCCTCGCTTCAACGCTTACACAATTGCCTGTGTCTAGCATATGCATTCCGTACCTATTTATTAACAAAATAAAAGCTTAGCCTGGCTATCTGTCGAATGACTTCAGCAATAATTTTATTTTGCAAAAACCTTTAAAACCTTTCAATCAGCCTAAAGCCAAACTTGTCATAATCGATCAACTTCGAAGTGCTGCCACTTGGCTTTGGTTTCAATATTTAACAAGCCAAGACAAGTAACTCCTCGCAAGTGAGCCAATCTTTGCTCGGAAAGCACATGGCTTACTGAGGCCAGCCACACTGTGAGCCAAGCAAATGCATAGCAAAGCTACTTACTTAGGCAGAGTCACACATAACAAGTCAGAGGAAAAACAAAATAAGAAAATAGGCGCAAAAAACATACAATGAAGAGCAAACCCAAAAGGAAAGAAAGAAAACAAAAAAAAGAAACACAAGCAATGTTAAAGGAGGAACGATAAAATGTATGCAAGGAAATTTTTGCGTGTAAAAGCACAAACTCACGAAAGGATGTCTGCGAATGAGCAAAGTACTTTGAGCCAAGCATAAAAGAAAGGCGGGAAAAGATGCGAGGCAAGCAAAGAAAAAAGGAAAATCGAAAAAGCACTTCATAAAATGTTGCTGATAATGACGCAGAAATGCGCATAATAATAATAATGATGTCGATAATGACGACGACGATGATGATGATGATGTTTTTGAAAACGGCAATCATGAAGTTGTTGATGAAGCAATGAAGCTGAAGCAAATGATGATGCTGCCGCTGATGATGCCTACGATTGAGACGAATGACGACAGCCGACGAAACATTTTCCGTGATTTTTATGCACGAATTAGTGATGAGTTCTGCTCCCTTTTCTTCGCAACATTTTCCATAAGTCTGCTACTCTGCTGCTGCTTTGCGACGGAACGCACGGACGCAGTGCACGGAGTGTGCAAATAAAACATCACGTGCTGGCAAAGTAGGTGACGAAGCAGGCGCCAAAATGAAATATACACAAAAATTGTAAAAATTATTTGCCATTGAAGCTTACTCAAGCGTAAAAAAGAAATGCGGCAAGTTCAACCGAGAACTGAGAACTGCAAATGAAAAGTTGTTGAAGGAAAAATATGCAAATAATGTGACAACGTGTTCAGAAAAATTTGTCTAGAAAAATAATAAATAAAAAAAAGAGGCCCTTAAAATATGCGAATAGCGTGAGGCTAGTTTAGTTTAAAGAAGGTTCGAGTTATCCGAAGCAAAAGGTATTCCTCGGAGCATTGACTTGCCTAGTAATAAAGAAATTAAGGCACATTCACAACTTCGACATAAACCTTTGCAAAGTGATGAGTATGCCAAAAAAAACGTCAAAGCACATTTGTCACGCATATCATTAGCTTAAGTAATAAGTTTTCTTTCAACACTTATTGGCTTTGATATTTGACTTTTTATAAATTACTGCCGATCCCGGGCAGTTGTTGTTCTGCCACAGACCGCTTTCTATGTTTCAAATTATTTGCATGAATATTTTGTTTAGTCATGGCCACACTGTCATTTCTGAGCGCAAGCAAAAGAGCGTAATCAATGCTCAATGCGTAAGAAAATAGCATAAGCATTTTTTTTGTGAGTATAACTACAACAATTTAGTGAAATTTCCCTTGTTGTTGTATTACGAAATGTATAAGCAGTATTACTAGCCGTACTATTTAAACTATTACGGCCGTATTTACTAACTGATTTTAATAAAATGTATCCTATCTCTTTAGTTGAAACTAACCCTACACATCCACAAAATTTTTTTGAAATCGGTTGGGCGGCTTCAGAGATTAGCGTAAGAAAACATCGTGACATTGGAATTTTATAGATATAAGAAGAAAGAAGATATGCAAAAATGTAATAAAATAATTTCACTTTTTATATTGTCAAATCAAAAGCACGGAAACTCAATTGAAACCAATTAAATTCTCAGATTATATAGAATAATCCTTTAAAGAAAATCTTAGTAATGAGTGAAGAAGTAATGACAGCACAGATAAAATGGAATTTGCATTTTTATGAACATTTAAGGACTAAATGTCTTTTAATACTTCAACTGACAGCAGGTAGCACTTAAATGAACAAATGTTCTGAATTTACTCTGACAGTTTTAATAAAGAACATATTCATATTCATTCTTTTATATATATGTTTAAAAATTTTCGGTATAGACTACAGAGACAGCTTCAGGCAAAACGTAGAAATACTGTAAATCAAAAGTTTACTAGAAAAATATGTGGCTTTTTAAGCCAGATCGCCAACTAAAAGTTGAAGAATAGCTCAGACGAATGTTAATATGAAATTTATTGCCATAGTAAATTTTACAGACGACAAAGCGCCTCAGGCAAATTTTCTCGTACTGACTCAGTCAGACTATAGACATCAAATTGCAGACATACCACATCGCCATGAGTACAAATTGTGATTCCGCAAAGAAAAACATTAGCGAGTCATTTTGGATGATTTTTTCTCCTGCATACTTTTCGGCGCAGAAGAAATAAATTTCTTATTTAACATCAGCAACTTTGGCAGGGCATTTAAATAAGCGAAATTGGCTTTGAGACGTTCAGTTTGGAAAAAACGGCAAATCGACAGATTTACATAACGCCTAAGCCGGTCTAAATATTTCAAGCAAATTGCCTGCCAAGCCTACAACGCTGCGATAGTAATTTCTGAGAGTATGCTATGCTTTAAGAAGCATTAAAGCGCTATTGTGTTTGCAGTTTTTCTTTGCCTGTATTTTCTATTTGCATTTTTTTTTGCTTTTTTTATAAATATTTAATTACATAATGCCGTAATGCCATGCTGCCACTTGCCGCAAAAACGCGAAAAGAAAGCGTAAAAAGAAGAAAAAAAAAGCAGAAGAAAGCCTGGCAAATACTTAGCTATTCTTTTGTCTTTGTTGCTGCCGTTGTTGCCAACATGCCTCAAGTGCCTGCCACGATTTGGGTGCGAGCTCCCGAGCACGCGAAGGCAACACTCCTGCGCCTGCCATCATTGCGCTTGCTAAATAAGAATTGCCGCGTTGCTTTAATGCATACGGTATTACACTACAGCCCACTCACACACTCACACACACACACACACAAACACACGCACTCACACACAATACACTTTGCATACTCGTTCGTATATTTCAGTCACTCCAAAAACAGGCAACAAACTCACACACACAGACATGGCGCCGCCTCTGCTGCCGCCGTCTGCTTCTTACTCAATCGCATACTTTCCTTCTCCATTCGTTTACGTTCACTCCCTCACTTGTGTGCTTCTTTTCACTCGACTGTTGTTTTTGGTTTGTTCATTCTCTTTGTGTTGTTCTTTATTTTTTGCATTTTTGCGCTCTCACACTACGGAATTTGACTTTCAACTTTAGTCTGCTTTCAGGCGCATAATTCTCATTCATTCATGCCGTTTGCGTTAAAATGTGATTTTTCACTTGACTTTTTAATTATGCACATACAACAACAGCGACAAACAGCAACAGCAACAACAGCAACAACAACATCGGCAAAATACACCTACTTGAGCGTATTTGCTGTTTTGTTGTTTGCTGTTTGTTTTTTCCACTGCCTCTGCCTCAGCCGCTGCTTCTGCCTCTGCTACTGCCTTTGCTACTGCTATTGATGATGTTCCTGCGGCTGCTGCTGCTGCTGCTGCTGCTCCTGTCTCTGCTGCTGCTTCTGTTTCACTCCATAGGCGCTTTAGGCGCGCATTTAGGCGAGACTCACGTTGCTTAGTGCCTTTTGAAAATTTTAATTAATATTGAATTCTAATTTGCTGCTGTTTAAATATATGCAGACTATCTGTCAGCACTTTAATCACGTTTTTAATTGCTGGCTTTGACTTTCAATGGCTTTAAGCAACAGCAAAAATTCAACGTGACACTCTACATTAACCAAATTTGTTCATTAAATTTAAGCCCACGTTTTATTTTTAAGACAAAACAAGAGCGAATTTATAAACATTTCTCTAAAGAGCCCAAAAATATTTGATTCTCAGAACTCTTACCAAATGAAAAGCGAAACAACAAGAACCAGACAACAGTTTGCTTAATTATAGAAAAGAATTCTTTGGTATTTTTGCCTAAAGAAAATATAATCAAGAATCTTAGAAAATGTTTTAAAATCGAAATGGTTATCATAAATAATATGTATCTTTCGTTGTATGGATTACAACTTAACAAAATTTGAATTAACAAATGAAAACGAAACGAACATAAGAAAAAAAAAAAATAAATATGAACAGACTGCCTAAGCATGATTAAATTTTTGAAAGGCAACTTCTCTCCGGTGTTTGAGTAACCCATCATACCTTGGAAAAGCAGAGCGCAGTCTGCGATATGCGATTCGTTTTAATTCAATACGCATCTCATCATTATATGAACACTTATTCGGGTATGCAAAAAATGCTTTTAATGTCTGTTTTAAAAGTTCCTAATTAAATTCGTTCATTTTGAGCATAAGTCTCGTGAAACGGCGATAGGCTGGGTGCGCTGACTTGATACTTACTAAAACACTTATCAAGTTCAAGATCCCAAGTCAATGCCAAAGCTAAGAACTTAAAAAACATTCTTTTTATTTTTAATTTAATGCAAATTTTTTTCTGTTCTTTTCGAAGATTAATGTCTGCGCCAAAAAAGTTTGTTATAAAAGTTTTACAAATTCTTGAGCTGCTTCTTGCTTTCTTCTTTTCTTTTATTTATTTATTGTCTTGTTTGCTGTTTTTTTTCTTTTTTGTGCTACGCTGCGAAGCCTAAATAAGCCGGTAAACACTCCTTTTTGGCACGCCCGCATGGCAAAGAAATTTTCGTAAGGAAAATTGTAACATTTCCGCTGCGTGTTGAATTTTGGCCCATGCTATTTGCTTATTTTTTTTTTGATTTCAAGAAAAGGTTGCCACGCCAACAATCGTCCCTCATCATTCAGGCAAAAGAGGACAAACAGACCAAGATGGAGGAGAAGAAGAAGACGACGAAGAATACATGCAACTTACTTAAGTGTTTTTTCAGCACTGCCTTTGTCCACACAAATTAGCAAACAGCTATTGAGCAAAAAAAAGGTTCACAAAGACAATTGCATTCAAATTTAATTAATACAGTAAAAATATTCTTTTTAAATGTCGCTTTTCCTGTTATTGACTTAAGCATACACTTTGCTTTGTCCCCCGGCCATTTATTCGACCAGACGCCTTTGTTAATTTAGCCATTTAAGTCCTTAATCCTTTGCTCTAACCAAACACAATGACCAACGATTTTGCGCGAATTCGCAAACTTTTAAATTGATTTTACGGTAGCTCAGCTCAGCTCAGCTCAGCGGCACGCGCAAACGTCAGCATTTCTGCAGGTCAGCCAGTGTGCGGAGACGGTGTCACGCAGCCGGACCACTACACTGGCAGACTGGCAGACCGGCAGACCGACGCACACTAATTGCAAACTGTCTGGATTATCGAAAATTTATTATCATTATTACATTACTGCGCATGATGAGGCAGCTCCAAGTGCGACGATCCTGTGCAAGGCATGCCTGGCTGTCGCTGTAGGAGCAGCAATTTGCCACTGCTGGCGCACGTTTCGTAATTAATTTAAGCAGTAATTATTAAATACTCTGCAGGCATAACTCGAAATTCAAGTGCAATTTTTCATCGTATCTTTATGGCATAGTAAAGCGCGACTTGTGTCATTTGCGGAGCGCAATAAGGAAACAAAGCGAGCAAATAAATAAATCAAAGTTCAATAACATCAATTGACATTAAACTAATGGCTGATAAGACAATGCTAAGCATATAAAAACACACCCTTTCAGGCAGATAAGCACGCGCACCTACAGTCAGACACGTAGAGCAGCAAAAAAAAAAATAAAATGTGAACTAAAAAATAAACAAAAAAACCGAGAAAAAAAACGAAGAAAAATAAACAAAAAAAAATTTAAAACCAGCAGCAGCAGCTTATCACGTCCGACAACGCACTTGAACGACAACAACCAATCACTCAGTCAATGTGTCAATCATAATTTTTTCCAATACTACAAAAAAAAAAAACCAAACGAAAAAAAAAAAAAACCGAAACGAAAAAATAAGCAAGCAAACAGACAAAGGACGGACTATAAGATTAACTGTGCGAACGCGTTTTGAGCACGCGCGCGTATATATGCTGGCTGGTGACAGTTGTTGTTGTTGTTTTTGTTGTTGTTGTAACTTTATTACAACAAGCTTAAAATAGTTGTCAGCATGAATTATTCACAACTGACATGGACATGAAGTTTGTTGCACTGCAAACCAATTGACTGACTGAGTTTTATGCCCAAAAACAAAAACAAATCATTACAACAACAACAACAACAATAACAAACAACTTTTAACAATAACAACAAAAACGAATACGAATACGAAACGTAACGCAACTCAGCTTGCGTTGATTAAACGCGACAACGAACAGGTGTACAATCAATTGCTAAGCGCGATAATGCTGGCGACGGTTGGCGGGCAGATGCGGTGCGGTATGTGGGCATGTGACTGCGACCAACGCACATGAGTTGCGCTCATTACGCATGCGTGCATGTGGCGTAAAGTGAACAAGTGAACCAACGTACGAACGTGGATCGCGGCGACGTTGATGGAGACGATGATGTGATAAAAATGGAAAAAAACAAAAATGAAACGAAGAAAAAACGAACAACTAAAAAACACAGCACACAAACGGGTTTCAATACGGTAGTCGTATGTAATTTTTATTGCATGCAAGAGAGAAAATAAACAAACAGCAAAAAAAATAAAAATAAAACAGACACATAAAACAAAAGTTATGTGAAGAGAGAAAACAAAAAAAAACCAAACCAATATGGAGACAGGCAGACAGACGTTTAATGAAGCGTAATGGCATGCAGTGTACGAGAAACAGTAGCACATACAATAAAAACAACAACAACAACAATAATAAGAGCAATAACAGCAACAGCCAAAAGCGAATTTAATTACAACAACAAAGCAGCTGTAGCTGCTGCAAGACCAAAGAGAAATAAACGCCACCACGCAGAAAACAAAACGCGCGTCGTCAATAAAGAGTGCAAGGTGTGTAAAATACGGCATAGGCCAACGCTCGTGCCTCGCCACAAAAAAAAAAATAAAACATAAAAAATAGCAGCGACAAAAAAAAAAACAATGTGTGCTGCAACAGTATCACAACGACGAACAACATAACTTTACAACAACTTTTCTTCACTTTGTTGTTTTGTTGATTAACTACAGGCGCGGCTTGAGTGCGTTGCCTTTCGTCCCTTGCACTCACACACAGCTTCGCCGCATCAACATGCTGCTTAACTCGTCTGCAACACACATGGAATGATACCAGCAACATGTTGCACAAGCGACATGCAGGGGATTAAGCAACAAACAGGTTAAGCACACCGCCGCATTTCCGTTGCATTTGTATGTGTAGCTTGTTGTTGTTATTGTGCGATTTATGCGCAGCTGAATGAACACACCCGCAAGGCAATAAGAAAGGCAAAAAAACAAACAGCATAACAACAACAACTCATCAACGGCAACATTATCATCATCAGGCAACGTCTGCATTGTTGTTGCCAGCGTCGTTGTCAAAAATTGCTTGCGCTTTTATTATAAGCGAAAAAAAAAAACGTAAAGAAAAAATGAATCCCTTACATTTCGTTTTTTTACTCTTCTTTATTTATTGTTGCTTTTGTTGTTGTTTATTGTTGCTGGTTTATTAACAACGCCGCAAATCATTAAGGAAAAAATAAATAATTATTTTACATGTTGTGGCTGGCCGTTGCGTATGCCGCATAAAGAACGACCGCAGTGAGCGTATAAACATCGCGAACAGCAACAGCCAACAGCCACAGCCACATCAAAAAGAAAAAAAAAAACAACAAAAACAAGAGATATGTTGCGCAGTTAAAACATTTAAGTGAAAAAATTTGCTAAAGTGTCAACGCTGACAGCATTTAAAGTCATTTTACTGTCATCATTAACAAACGCGTTACCAGATGTCCGTTCGTACAAATGAACATATTAACTTGGCTTATAGTTTCGCCGTTGATTTTGAGCGACAGGCATTAAGGGTTTGCCATAAGTTTTGCCTTTGCTATGCTTTAGCTATGGCTGCGCTTAGCTTAATTCTTTATTGTCTTTTCTTTTTCACACGTTTCGCAGACCTTGTGGCAGAGCACAACTAAAGGAGTGTGCTCCACAGCCACAAGCGATTGCAGTGAACAGTTGCTTTTTCTACAAAGCAAAAATGAATTAAATAAATTGACAACAAATTATGAATTAAATTAAATAAAATTGTTAGAGAATACAAGAAAAAACTACAACTAGAAAAACTGGAATAAATATTGGAAAAAAATAATAGAAACGGCATCAAAGAATAGAATAATAGGTATTGGTATGAGTATTCAACTAAACTCTAAGCATTCGCGGAAATAAGCAATGAAAAGAGGTTCCTGCAATGCTGAATTGATTATGTAAGCAAATACCTGTTGTCAGCAAATATATATTGAAGTTAATACTGGAGAAAAGGTTTGGATAAAAAATATAAGAAAAACAGAATACTCAGCATGAATCTGCATTTAACCCATTCTACTTAAAGCGGCTATGATAATATGGGAGATGAAAGGCAAAAGATTGCGTTTGAATTGATTCCACACATAAGAAGCATATGCGAGAATTTGAAGAACCAAAGGCAAGGCTGCTTAATATAATATTGTAACGTTCCTAATATTCTTAAAAACTTTTCTCAAAAAGATCAAAGATTCATATCATTTGCCGATATACAAATGTGCAAACTAAAGCTTATTTAAGCACAGACTAAAATTCCCAAACCATTAACTTCATAAACGTGCGTTCAGTTAGGAGTATTTCAAGTTTATACTCATAAAGATCTTAAGCTTTACTCTTTTATGAAATGAATAGAAATTACATTTACATACATTGAGGTAATTAAAGCTTGGCCTTAGTCTTGGTATTTGCGTTGTCTTTCGAGTTTCTTTCAAATTTACTTTGTGGCCTCTTTTGGAATACTTTCAGATGCATTATGGTGTAAATCATCAAAAGGTTTCATTGAACCGTTAAGTTATAGCTTACCAACCACACAAATACTCGTCATTAGTCAATGGCTTACCTGCAACGATAAAAATGCAAAAGAAAACATAAATTATTACATCAGCAACAATAATAACAACAACATCTAAACACTTAAATAATTAAAAAGTAAACAAGCAATTTAGTTGCCAGCCAACTGCCAAGTCATCACAAAGTGCAATGGAATGGAAAGAAAACAGCAAACAGGCAAACAGAAGTCAAAACTTTGAAATGAGTTTTAACTCGAATTATGCAAAACTAATGCGAAGCCACGAAAAAGGCACATGGCAACCACTTGAAACAGATTTCATTTCAATTAAATTTCACAAATACGCACAACTCACAGCTCACAACTTCCAACCATAAACACGCATACGGCCATGCAAAACACACCCAGGCAGCCCAAGCACACCCCCAACCCCATGCCACCGCAGACGACACATGAAAGCAGACGCAAAAGTTTATAATTAAAAGTGCAAGAAATTCACGTAATTGTTGGTAATTTCTTGACAAATGAGCTTCGTCGTCAGCGCAGCAGCGTTGCGTAATAGTTTCTGAGTTGAGCACCAAGTTGGACCCAGCACGCGGTGCTCCGATTGCCCCAAGGCAGCAACTCACGATAAACATGTAAGAGGAAGTGAAAAAAGTGTTGCATACTTGGAGGCGCACAGCTGCGACATGTATTGCAACTGCAAGCAGCAGACACGTGCATATGCGAGTGTGTGTGAGTGTGTGGGTGGGGTGAGGGCATGTGCGCGCATACACTTCCCTTGACACACATAAACCCATAATCACACGACAAGCGCAGCGAAAATTAAATTAAGCGCTCAGCTCACCCAAAAAGTGAAAATAAACGGAAAAACATGTGCATATGCATACAAGTATAAAAGGAAAACGTATGCAAAGACCAAGCGAACGAAGGACGGAAGGCGAAGCCATACACTCACTTGTGAAGCGCTTAAGACTTGGCACGCGGGCTGCACGGGTTAAGCAACAATCACGCGTGACACGTGAGCAAGATTGTCAAAAGTTGACAGCAAAAACAAAAGCATGCCAAGTAATGCGGAGTTGGCAACATATGAGATTCATTACACTGTGCGAATAATTGGTAAAGGCGACTTAATTTTTAGCAAAGCCAGATTTTCTGTCGCAGCAGGAAATTTCTTTTTCAAGACCCAACGTGAGGAACGTCATCTTTTGCACTTTTACACATATATACAAACTATAAGTAAATATAATTAAATTCCCGCGAATATTGTCTTTACTCAGAATATGTTCTATTTAATATTTTAATGAATTACTCCTGCCTAATATCAAAACATAACAAAAAGTTTTTTTCGCTCAACACACAAAAATTGAACTATGAGTAGATAAGTCCATGACATTTGCAAGATAATCTAAAAGGCAAAACTATTAATTTGAAAAAAAAAAAAACGAAAACTATATATTAAGTTGCAGGGATTTTGATGGCGAATAAAAATACAAAATAAATTCGCCCAACGTGGGGCTCGAACCCACGACCCTGAGATTAAGAGTCTCATGCTCTACCGACTGAGCTAGCCGGGCACATGTGTGTACATCTTTTACAAACCATTTACAATGCATAAAATATTTAAAATCTAAATATGTTTAAAAATACACAAGACACAACCAAATTTTAAATTTATAAAAAAATAGAATTCAAATATATAAATAATCGCAAGCAGCAACACTCAGAAATAAACTCATGTCTACATAAAAGACTCCCACATAATTTCTTAGCGTCTTAGTTAAGTTTTGCTGTTTGGTTAGCCTTTGTTGCTCAAGTTAGTGGCCAATCCTTATGGTCTTCATGGCTTTTTTAGTTTTTTTGTTTTTGGCCTACTTCCACTTTAAGTGGCTTAATTACAATTTCATTTTTCTAGCATATTTAGCTGCCGCCTACCCTGCCAACGAGCGCAGAACAGTATAAAAATGAAACCAAAAAAAAAATTAAGAAAAAAAAGCAGAAAATTGCCAGCCAGCTGCGACCAAAACCGCAGCTCATAATTTCGCACTGTGTAGGCAATAGCAGCTAGTCGGAGCGGAAGTAATACCCTACTTCATTTGCCGTCATTATTATTATACTTATATTTATAGTTTTATTTACAGTTACACGTTGTGGCGGTATTAGAGAATTACAAAAAATGTGAGGGCAGAGGAGATGTGTGTGTAGGAGTAGGGTTTTATTCGAACAACGGCAACAAAGGCGAAGTTATATCAACACACAAATGAGCCAAGTTAAGAGCAAACGTTTCGCATTTCGTAGTCGCACACACAGGAACAAACAAACAGCCAAAGTAAAGGCAACAACAACAACAACAACAACAATAAAGGGAACAGTAGCATTGAGCGTCTTCCTTAACCAACCTGCGACGTTGTTGCCACGTCTAGACACACAAAACAAACATGAAAGCCAAAAGCAACGAACGCAGCAAATAAACGAGCGAGCGAACGTAGAAACGAACCAACGATGGGACAACGGAACGACGGAACGGAGGAACGAGCGAACCGAACCATGGCAAAGGCAAATGCGCGGAAAGGGAAATTTATGTTAAGTTTATGCTACGCTCTTTTACAACCTTCCATAGTCAACGTTCACCTCCTCTTCCTCCTACTCTTCCTTCGCCTTTTCCTCATACTCGTCCTCATCCTCGTCATCGTCATCGCTTTCGCACAGGAAGCGAAACGTCTGTCTCCGTGAGGCGTTGAAAAAAAGCAAAGAAACAATCTTTCTTAGGCGAAATGAAGTTAACGCCTCTTTAAACTTATGAAACATTGTTGCACTGTTGCCTGTTGTTCTTGTTGTTTTTATTTTACGGCGGCAGCAATGCATTAAAAAATAAGAAGCATATGAGCAAAGCCTTTTGTTTACGTAGCATACTTTCAGGCACAGTTTTGCACATTAACCGGTGCGTGAGCTTTAAATTTTCCATAAGCGAAATTTTTAAAGTGATTTTAAACATGATTTAGGCAAATGTCGTTGCCAGATTGTGGTTGCTTGATAGGAATATTTTGCACAAGTTTTTCACAGTTTTTCCTGTTTAACCACAAGAAGAAGTGTAGCAAAGATTCTTAAGCTTAATATATAATTTTCTTCTTAGATTTAAATTGCCAGCAGCCACAAATGTCCCACAGCTGGACTGAATGGCTGTTAGGTCTGTCTCTACTGTTGCAATAAAGAGATTGTTGACGTCAATAACGAAAAGGTCTTATATAGGCATAAAGTAATGAACTTGTGCTACATCTGCATTATTGCAACTTAAGCCAGTTGACTCAGCTCTTACTTTTACAGAAAATCTTTCTTTTTTTCCTAAAACAGAATATGCTTGAGTTGCTGAAAGTCTTCACCGAATTTGTGTTACTGCATAATATTTTTAAAAGTACAATCTTCCGTATATGCTTTTAATTTAAGCAATACGTGATGTTTTCATGTTATAAATTAGTTTCGATTGTTGACTGCCAACAAAGCATAGTACACTCAGAGTTCAATTATGACAATTCCCACAGAAACAATTATTTTATAAAATAACAGAAAACCTTTTAGCTTTAGCGGGAAGTCAAATGCAATACCTCGACCACAAACTAACTTACCCATACCTAGGTAGGAGCGAGTATGGCTACAAATTTATTTGTTATTTTGGCAGTTTTTTAAAGCGAAACTCTTTGCTTGAGCCAATTCAATTAAAATATCATTTAGAAATATACAACAACAAAACAGAAAGAGAAAAACAAAATAACAGAGGAAAATGCAGCAACAAAAAGTAAAAGTAAAAAGGTGGCAACGCCAAAACGAAAAGTCAAAGCGAACTTTTACCTTATCAGTCGCGCACGCCACAAACAGGCGAACGTACCGTGCACACACAAATGAGGATACAAAGGATACTCGCATACGCCGACGACCAACATAAAAAATCAAGCAATATGTATATACCCACCCATATATATAGTTAGAATAAAAAAAAAAACGAACCGAAAATACAAAAAAAAAAAAAATAAAATACAAAAAATAACACGACACGAAACCGGAAGGAAGGAAGACACGGCACATCGACAACGAGTCACGAACGTGGCACAGACGTGCATGTTGTGGGGGTAAAAGGGTCGCAACGCTTGGTTTGCGGTAGGGTACGACATGGGAAAAAAAAAAATACAGAAAGAAAAAAAAGAAATGAAATACAACAAAAAAATATAACACGAAAAAAGGCAACAAGCCAGTGTCGACGAGGGGTGCGGTAAGTGTGTGAGGCTGGCAGCAACAAAATGCTCATTCACCTCTTTAATGGGTTGGCTGACTGCCTGCCTGCCTTGCTGCCTGCCTGCCTCGCTGACTGAATGGCTGACTGCCTGCCTGCGTTGTATAGCTACTGTTTTTACTGTTACTGTTGCTATTGTTGTTGTTGTTGTTGCTGTTGCTGTTGTTATTATTATTATTATTGTTGTTGTTAAGTTAAATATTTTATGGGGTGTTAGCATTCTCAGCAGCGGCGGCAATGATGGCGCGCTTTTCACTTTGTCAATGCTTCACATTCGCTTCCTTATGCTCTGCCCTGCCATTCTCTGCTCTGCTCTGCTCTGTTCTGCTCTGCTGTGAGTTGGGTACATTATGGCAGCACTAGGCGGCACCCCAGTCCATAAGCAGGCGTCTCCTGTTTCGTTCGTTGTGGCTCCTTTGCCAAAGTTATTTCAAAATGATAAGCATCACGTCTGCCATCATCGTCGACGTCGTCATTGTCGTTGTCGTTGTCGTTGTCGACGTCTTCGTTGCTTTGGCAAAAGTGAAAAAGTGCGTAGAGGCGTGCGTCATGCCTTGGCTGCATTTGTGGCAAGCCAGCAGACACATGAACAAGCGAAATCAAGTCTGATTTGTTACAGCGACTCGCGTTTCACTTTAGTTGGCGCCCCACATGCACCAAAGTCAATTGAAATTAAGTAACAGATTTGCATGGCAATTGCAGCAAATGCCGTCGCCTATGGAGGGCTCATGTGTCTCACGTTGCTGCCGGCGGCAACGGCGCCCCTGTGCGTGTGTGTATGGGGGCAGCGTGGCAATATGCTTGGCATGAATGAGGGTTGCCCCCTTTGGGTGCCGTTTGCTTTTCTCTTTTGAGCTGCTAATATGCTAAATTAACTTGGCTCGAAAGCTGTTCATGCTTTTGTGCACCAATCGATTATTGATCGTCGTTTCTTTAAAGTCGTTAGCAAATTTTATTTAAAGCAATAGATTATTTGGTAATGGCTTGACGATTTTTTGCCAGACTTATGAAAAAGCCAGGCACATAAAGAAGCATTTAGCAACTCTGCATGTCATATGACAGAGGATGATAATAGCTACAAGAGGGCGTGTCATTATTATACACTGTACCAAAAAATGGTAAAGAGTATTAAAGTTGTGCAAATGTAACAGGTAGAAAGAGAAGTGGCAGACCCCACAAAGTATATATACTCTTGATCAGCATCAATAGGCGAGTCGATCTAGCCATGTCCATCTATCTGTCTGTCCGTTCGTCCGTCCGTACGAACAAATAATACTCGGACACGGTTAGACCTACAAACACCAAATTTGGCACGAAGAGTCTCCAAGTCCATAGGCATAACGAGTTTATTTTTTTGCCAACATTCCACCAATAACATACAGTTGCCATAGAAAAGATCGGTCGAAAAACCATATTTACTAATAAAACCGCTTTTGTTTTTCAAGATATCTTTACCAAATTTTAGATTTAATAGTTCTAGATAATGTCCAATCATATATCTCTGTATTTCCTATATCATATAGCTGCCATAGGAAGAATCGACCGAAAAAAGACTATTAGTAAGAAAACAATTTTTGTTTCTTATCGATATTATTATATTAATTAATACAAAATATTAAAGCAACAAAAAAATGTATTCAACTTTGGATTGAGTGCAGGTTATTCTATAGCCGGAGGCACCTCTGACTTTCTAGTTTAGGTTTGAAATATTTTCAACAAGTGACAGTCAAAACTGGAGTTCCCTAATGTCGAAATTTGCGCTATTTTTAAATTCCTCTTTATGGAAGGTGAAACCGAATGGAGTTATTGGACGTAGTACTGTGTTGATTCGAACCGACACAACAAACTTTTCACCCAGTGGATGGCCAATATCCATATAACTGTCAGAAGTAACGCAGTGGAATTTCAGCTCAGTTAACCCTTACTATTTTAAATGAAATCATGAAAAAATCAAGAAGATATTATCAAAGCAAACTATTATTTCTACACAACAGCGATCAAAGACTGTTCGCGGCATTTATTACATTTTATATAAGAAACATATGCGATAGATCTTAGTTGCTATCCAATATAAGAAAACACTGAGGATCGTCGTTGGGTGTCTTCTATACACTCTCAAGATTTGCTAAGTCTAACTGCTTGCAAATCAGATTTCATTGGACTATATTTAAAAATAACTCGTTAAAATTTCGTTTCCAGCAACCTGTCAAGTTGAATGAAGGGTCATTTCAATGTCATTAGATTCGTTGATAAAGCCACATGTAGGTAGCCTAAGAAAAAGATACGACAAGAAAGCACAGCATGAGTAATGAATGAAGTAGGATTGCGAGAAAAGTTTTAACATATGCTGAGTAAATGCTAGCAAAAGTCCTTATTATAAAATGTATTCCCCATAGTGCAACGCTGAGACCGTCGAATCTCCGCCCAATTGCTGAAGCACGTGACACAAAGTTTGAGCTGAGATAAACACCGAAATTGGTTGGCAAGCAGACGAAGTTCTCTGTCAGAAATGAAGTAATGCTTGCCACATCTAATTCTTTGATCTAAGCAGCATATGAAATGCTGCATAATTAATTGGAAGTGGTTTTAAAAATTGTGGCAACTTTAACTTAAATGGCCAAAAACAAAAACAAAAACAAAATCAAAAACATCAAATATACGCACAAATCTCTGCGTAAGCTAACCGCTGGCAAAGTCTTTAAGTACATACGAGTATAACAAATGACACGGCTCGGGGTGGCCTGGGGTGGCTGCTGGGAGTGTTGCTTGGCTGCTTGGCTGTTTGGCAGCTGGGCTGAATGGTTGCTTGGAGTGTTGCTTGGCTGCTTGGCATGCCACTACTTGTGGAATAATTCATCTACACATTCGTCTGTGTTTACTTTCGACGTAAGCATTTAAAACGAATTTTGACATAATTAATGACAGTTAAAAGCTGTTGGCGGCACACTACGCCTCGACGTCAGCGTCTTGCCTGGCTTTTCAACGCCTGCCGTTGTGGATGGCGTAGACGAGTCTTCAGAAAAACTTTTCTTGTGCTGCATGAAATTTATGACAACAGCCACAGCAAACAAAAGGAAAAACAAATAAGCAAGAGACAAAAAAAAAACAAAAACAAAAACAACTTTGCACTAAGCCTAGCAATTGGCAACTGCAACGGCGTCACCCGCATGGTTGCCCCCGCTGACTTGGACTGTGACGCAGCTGCGCATGTCTGCGGACACGCCCATTTCTTAACACGCCAAACAAGCGGCTCTGACGCCTTTTGCGTCATTTGCTGCGGCTGCACTCCTTTGACTTGCTGCTGCATGTGCAACACTTGAAGTTGTTGTTGCTGTTGTTATTGTTGTTGTTGTTGCACGTCACATGATTAATACCGCCTGCGTTTTGTAATTGACACATAATTTATTGTTTGATGCGTGTATTGCCACACCGTGCCTGTCCTGCCCTGCTCTGTCCTGCTCTGCCCTATCCTGTGCTGGTCCGACCTGAACTTCTTAATATATGCAATGCAGTTGACTGTGACAACATCACAAATTGCGAGTGAAACCAAATTTGTTGTTGTTATTGCCATTGTCGGTCTTGCAGTTGCTGTTGCTGTTGCAATTGCAGTTGATTTGTGATTGCAGCTGTTGTCTCAAGCTGTCTTTTGCGGTCCAAGTGTTCACTCAATGCCTGTCAGTCCACTCTCCTCTGTTCGCTGTCCGCTGTCCGCTGTCCAGTGAACGGCTTGACTTCGCTTGCTGCGTGCAAGTGTCCAAAGTATTTTGTCAGCTGATCTTGTGTGCCTGCATCTGCATCTGCAACAGCAGACTGTGCCTGTGCCTGCGTCTTTTGGCCATTAATGAAGTATACAGTCATGCAAATTAGCCAAAGTGTTTGCAGCAGGCGTAGTGCGATGGAGCTGCGAAGGAGTGGCAAAGTACACGTCAAGTGTCTGCATTGAAGTGGCTTTGCAGTCAACAATTTATCAAACATGTTCAAGTCTGGCGTGAACAGTTCAACGTGCATCTTAATGCAAAACTTTCTGACTTGGCCAGCACTTAGCATAACTCGTGCTTTTTTTTTTTTTTTGTTTTATTGCACCAAAAATTTGAAGAAGTAAAAATCAACGCAAGAAGAGCATAAGTGCCAGCTTTGCCAGCAGCAGTTGCCTTGTCAATAATCTGACATGGAGAGTAGCCTTTCTCGCTTAGCAGTCCGCCATTCGTCTGGATGCACTGGGTAGCCTTCATTAGCCACATTGTGGCGCATACCGGTCTGCAGTTGAACCCCAATCACGGCTTATGCGTCCGCTGGGTATGCTTTGTCCTTGTCACATGATTTGTGCTTAGCAATTCGATTTAGTTCGTGCCTGCGTTCGGCGATTTATTGCACTTCCAAAAGAATTCATGGCCTGCAGCATTGAGACAATTGTCGCACTGACGGTTGCTTCTTTGTTTAGGTGATCAATCAGAGTATGCGTTAAAGCATTTGTTAAATCATGCGTTTAATTGAACTCACTTTTTAATAGCTCCCAAAGGCGGCCATGTATTCTTTACTGTATTGCCAGCCAATGTGATTTTTGTTGCCTTTTTATTTCGTCTGACTTTACAGGCTCATCGCCGCTCTAGCGTAAGTCAATGCACTGATCCATTATGCTTAACTGGATATATTTATTCGATTTTGCAGATTTAAGTGTTTGTCTTTGCTAAGCTCTACTTGGACTGCATAATCCTTGACAAGCCCAAACATTTATAACAGTACCAAGCAGTGGGATCTGCAAATTTGCTAGACACTGATTTGAGGCCCCTTGTTTCAGAAAGAAGCCGCAAAACTGTACATGCACATTTTTACAAGCACATAAAATTAATTAAAAAGGTTGACTGCTCCGCCTTTTTCAAGTGTCTCCAATAATTTATATGCTAAAGAAAACATATGTCAAAGCCTGCCAAACCGTTCTGTTACATTTTTGAAATTTAAAATTTATGTTTTTTTAGCAATCGTTGACATAATGCTGCTGCCCCCTGGCTAAGTATATTTATTTTCCCTCAATCAAATCTAATCGCGCCTTAATGGCCAAACACTTGCACGGCCAACACACACCAATTTAACAAAAAAGGTGTTAAAGCGTCAAAAGTTCAACATTCGCAACACTTCAACAACGCGCAGCTATGACTCCCACACACACCCACACACAGACACACACAGTCACACACACAGAAAAGTATTGCAGCGACCCAACGAATACAGGCAAACAGACACTCGCTCACGCACACACTCGCACACACGGGAACACACACCAAGCCAAGACATGATTTTGCGCTTCGTCAAGCTAATTCAGCACTCACTGAAAACATGACCAATTAATTACCCCAGCCATTAATTCAACGCACACCATGCACCCCGCACCAGACGTCGCTCAACCATAACCGTGAGCGAAACTCACAACTCACAACTCAAGCTAACTCGTACCCAGACCGTACTCACTCTCACTCTCAAACACACACACACACACACACACACACACACAACATTTGTAGTCGTAGTCGCCGGTTAACCCAAACCTAAACCCAAACGCAAACCCAAACCCGAAACGACAAGCCATGCCCGGGCTACTGCACTAAAAAGCCAAACGCCATAAATCACCAGCCAACAACAACAGCCCAAGCAACAACAACAACAACAGTAAACAGTGAAGAGTGTTGTTCGCTGTTTTGGCCAGTCGAACGTCGTTCGCTCTACGCTGTGTAGCAGCCAAATTTGCATGCGAAAATTTGCAGCAGCAGCGGAAGTGCACACGTAGAACGAATCGTAATGAAACGCGCGAAGCAGCGGAAGTAGGCAGCAGCAGCAGCAGCAGCAGCAGCAGAGGCAGAACGCGAGCGAGCGACCATGCAAAAGTGTGTGACCACGCGGCGTATACATAATGGACGCTTTAATGCATTGGCCACTCAGCAGCCAGTACTTCTGCATCAATGCCAGACAAATTTTATTTAACACGCAGTTTTTAAATTTTGCTTTGATTATATACGTCTTTGTGTTGACACGTTTCCATTAAAGAAATAGTCGCTAACAAAATGCAAAAAAAATGAAAAAAAATGGCAAAAAAAGAATGTCTTAAGACAAACAGCAAATATTGTCAATGAGTTGAACTTTAAAGTTCTCTGCTGCAGGGTCACACGTGCGCAACATTTCCCAGCTGAGGAAAATGGCAAAGGGTAATGAGAAGCTTCTTCTTTTTTTTTTTCAGCACAAAACAGCAGCTAATTAATTTTGTTTGTTTTTCTTTTTCCTCTTTTGCTGCAACGCTTCATTTGATATCATAGGGCATGGCATAAATTGAACTCTCTTTTGAGCTGCAGAGGTCATGCCATCGTTGAAGTTGCAGTCAACAATATAAGAGGCACAATTAAGCTAATAAATAATGCAAATAGTAATTTAAGACGCATGCATAATTGATGCAAATAATATTAATAATGAACATACTCAATATAAACGCATTGCATATACAACTAATCGAGCTGCTCACTGCTTCATTGCTTAAGAAAATTACCCATGGTAATTGTGAGCTATGCATTATTTAATCTAGTAAGCAATGGGACTTCAACCTTCCGTTATTGCTGTGTGTTCTGTGAGTTAGATGTGTCTTTGGCTAAGCCAGCATCACTTTCGCCTTCTTATTTCGATTCTTTAACTAAGATTTCACTTTTCTCAATTCCCTGAAACCAAGTTTCTGCAAGCTTCTTATAATCTCAGCTTCAACTTTCTTGTCAGTGAAAGTCTTTGCTTATGTACTCAT
Source organism: Stegana nigrithorax (assembly GCA_037044495.1). NCBI lineage: Eukaryota > Metazoa > Arthropoda > Insecta > Diptera > Drosophilidae > Stegana > Stegana nigrithorax. The sequence goes on from JBAMBQ010003921.1 coordinate 172,110, forward strand.
CATTTCTTTTAGTTAAGTTATTCAAGAAATGTTTTGCAAGCAACTTAAAGTTTTAATGCAGAATTCGTTTGGAAACTGCGCTTCAAGTGCTTCTGCCGTTAACTGCGATGCGAGTTATAAAATATTCGGGTTAACAAAGTTCAAGTTGTGTAGGTTTGACTGTACGCTGCATTTTAATGTTTACTTAGCAACATTTCGTGTGCGAGTCTCTGTTATTTGCACAAAGTTCGTGCAAATTTTTGCAGCAGGCGGCAGTTATTATTTTAATGAAAAGCATCCACAGCTGACTCATAGTGAACAATAATGCAAAAACAACAATGACTGCAAGCAATAAAGGTCATAAAAATCAAATCAAAATATAAAAAAAAGATACATTTTTTTCGCTCTTAATTCGTCATATTTTATACAAATTAAAAACAGACAATTAAGATACTAATCAAACAAATAATTCAAAAATCAAATAGCACAAATAATAAACAAATTTTGCGGCAACATTTGGAAAAATTTATGAAACATCATTAAAAAAAAAATGCAATAAAAGTCATTAAAACAATTCATAAACAAAAACAAAATAACAACCAGAAACTCGATTTGCCACAATTGCACATAAAATTGCAAAAAAAAAAAAAAAAAAAAACAGAAAACAAATAGTTTGCAACAACAACAATCGTAATAACAACAACAATTACAAAATGTACTTTCAAAAAAGTTGATGTTGAAACGACCTTCAATGAAACGAGCAACAAACGACTACAGCCGCAATTGCCATAACAAATACAACAATTGCAGCAACAACAACAACAACACAACGACGACAACAACAATACAACAACAAAATGGTGCTAGGAAATTGGCAAAAAGCTAAATTATACAACAACAGTCACATTGTGAACGTTTATGTGCATAAAAAGAACAACAACAATACCAACAACAACATATAATAATACCAACTACAATAACAACAACAACGATACGTCCGCAAATTGCAATGCAGAAAATTAAAGTTTAGATTGTTTTCGTTCGAAGTTATTTTGGCCAACTTGATTTTTGACCATGTCTAAATAAACTGTGCACAGCATAGCTCAGCTGCAGCATGCATATGCACAACAGTACAATGTTGTTGTTCTTTTTGTTATTGTTGTTATTGTTATTATTGTTTGCTGCAAATTGTTGTTGTTGTTATTGCTATGGATTGTGTAGTTGATGTTGTTATTCAATTGCAGCAGCAGTTGTTGAAAATTTTATCACATACAAGATTGTATTTTTTATTTTTTATTATTTTTTTTCTTGTACTTTGTTTTTTTTTTTATTTTTTATTTTTTTTTTTAATCCAATGCACGAGACCCCCCTGTGTGAACTTTAGACAAGATTTTGTTGTTTTTTATATTTCACTTTTGTTGCTCCTTTTGTATTCTAACGCGTTTTTTCACTTGTTGGCACGCGGCTGCGTTTGCGTTTGCCGAAAGATAAGCGTCTATTAAATGTTGACAGCCAAATCAGCAGCTGTGAAGCAACAACAGCAGCCGCATCTTGTTTCACAGCCAAAGCTGCTCTGGGTGAGGTTTACCCCCACGGGTAATAGAACAAACAACAACAACAACATAAAAATAATAATAATAATAAATAAAAAATATCGGTAGTTTACTATGCAATGCTTTATCGAACGCCGACTGGATTTGCCAAACATGCCACGTATTTTTATCGTATTTTGTGCATCTCTTTTGGCTTCTCGGTCTCGTCTGTCTGTAAGTCTGTCTGTTCGTCAGCCCGTCTAACCGTGTGCCCCTCTGTTTGTTAACTTGGTTAGCTTGGTTGGTAGGTTGATTCATTCGTTCGTTGGTTGGTTGTCGTTTGGCTTGCGGCGTTGCATGGCATGGGACCTTGACTTGCTTGGCAAAATGCTAAAAAGTCAATGGTGATGTGTGTGCGCGATAAAAGTTGTGGCTGTGCAACGTTGTTGCAGTTCGATGCAGTGCGTCTAACTGTTTAGACATTTGTTTTGCTATTTGGCATTTATACTGTATGCTGTATCTAGATACTTTTTAATGCGTGTCAAGCGCACATTGTGCAGCCAGAAGTAAAGTGCTGCTGGCCTTCAATTTGCAATTTCGTGTTGCACTTGCATAAGTGTTAAAGTATTGGCCAATTGTTGTTAGCAGCAGCTGCAGTTGCTATGCTGTGGGTAGGTAACTCACCACACGGATAAAGCATATCAATAGCCAAAATGCTAAAAATCAAAATCAACATAGGCATTTCATATTTTTCTTTAAATTATTATTATTATTTTTAATTATTTAAAACATACTATTTCACTTAAGTTCATAGAATTAACAAAAAATTCTGCCTTCCACTCTGATAATTTTTTTGTTGCTCAGATTGGGTCAACATGCCACTGCTACCCAGGTGACACATCACATATGCATATGTACCTACCATATAGTATTAGCTTAATATAATTAAAGAAAGCCTTGCATTAAGCAATTAAATAATTGCTAGCAAATTAACTTAAATTAGCCTTCTGCATAATTTTCGTTAAATTTCGCCAGTCACATTCTGCTACGCATAGCCACGCCTCTCAGCAGCGAACATTACCCGCCATGTGCTATGCCAAATGCAAAGACCCCAGCCACAGTCGCCCCGTCGCAGCCGCTCGTGCCACCCTGAGCATGACTACTTTGCCTGCCGTGCAGTTTTTTGCGCGTCACACGCTTGTCGCACACATTTAATATTTAAATCCAGTCAAGAGCGTAGCGCAGTTTGCATTTTAAATTACTTTATTTTATACTTTTCTTGTTTCATTAATTTTGTCGTGAGCAGTTTTTTCTGTTTACAATTTGCCATTTCACATTATTTAATTTTTTTCTAGCAACTTTTGGCTGCACTTCCGGCAACGCAACGCATTACGTTGCATACCGTTATGTGCTAATCAGCAGTTATTTCCGTTTTGCCATTATTTTTTGTCTTTTTTTTTCACCACTTTGCCACTTGGACTTAACGCATTGCCTCGCTTTGTGTTTAATTTATGTGCGACGATTTTCATTTTTCCCCTACCTTTTTATGCTTTACTCCTGGCCGCCGCAAGGTTTTTTCTGCTTATTTGCTGCATATTTTTTCTCTATCATACATAGAAATTAGGTTAAAAGTTTTCCACTGCTCGGCCGGTTTCATTTCATTTTATTTTATACATTTTTTTCCTGCTCAGTTTTGTTGTCTGTCTGTCTGTCAGTCTGTCTGTGTATTTCCCATGTTCGCAGACAGTTCATAGCCCACAATGTCCACTGTGAGGTTGGCAGCTTCTATTTTTTCCGCTTTTGGCAGCTGCAACGCTTTACGCTGCCTCACTTCACCCTTTCGACTCAAGTCGACTTCATAAAAATGTTTCTAATTTCTGTTGCACTTCTTTCTTTTCTCTCTACTTGGCAGCCAAACTTACTCTAATTTTAGTTGCTTCACTTCATTTTGTTTTGGTCTCGTTCGGCATTTCCCTACTTTTCGGCTTCCTTAGTCGCCGTTTCTTTGTCTGCCTGTTGGTTGTTGTCTCTGCTGCCCACACTCCACTCGCTTCACACACTCCACAACATTCGCCGCACTCCTCACTCGAGTCGACAAGAGTGCTGCTCCCTCTAGACGACATTCGCTCGCTTGTTCGTATCATGTCACTAAATCAGCACAAATTGTCCTACTGATTTATTTTGTTTGGCTTGCTGCCAGCCTCGAATACGCTTGCACTCACTGAGTGTGCATGATTCTACTTTATTCTCCATCTCGCTCTCGCCTCACTCACTCTGACGCTCGCATGCCATCCGCAGCGCAGTGTCTCGCTTGCACCTGCATCGCGTCTTCACTGCAAATGCTTACAAATATCTTCGAGGCGACTGTTTTATGTAAACTTACTTATTTGCGCATATATGTACATACACACATACATATGTGTGTATGCAATTTGGTTTGTTGTTGCTGTTGCTTGCTGCACAGTCGATCTGTCAGCTGTAAAGTGCCGTACAAATTTGTGCATCTTATCGTTAAATAAATTGCACTCCGAGTGGCATATAAAAAACACTGATTAGGTTGTCCAAAGAGCCAAAATGCAAAAGGCTTACTAAAGTCACATTTGTCGACGCAGCTGACTGCTTTGGCAAACAACGTGGACAGCATAATCTAACTGAGCTTAGATGTGAAAATTAGCTGAATATAAATGTATAAGAATAAATAAAGAAATTTAGTTCATGAAAATACTTTAGACTTTTATTAAGAAATGCATTATGCATATGAAGAAAGCAACTAAGGTACAGCGAATTTGATTAAAGAAACTAGATTTTCGAGAGCTTTACATTTGTCTCAAATCTAAAGGTCATTATTTAATCGCAGCAGATACCATGCCCTGAGTAACAATAAATTACTATTCCTGCTTGGAAAATGATCTTTAAAAAAATTCACCTTGAAGCAATGAAGAAGTGTAGATGCAACTGGCCAAACTGACCCTTTGACATAAGTAGGAGATTTAGAGCAGGAATAACTTATGGAAACTACAATACAAATAAAGGGAATAAATTATGCATGCAGTCACATATGTACATGAGCAAACAATTTTATTTAAAAAAAAAATAAAAAGGAAAATCAATAAATGTAGGAGTATATGAATTTAATTTAATATTCCTCATATTTATTTAATAAACACTTACGCAAACAGTTTTACAGCACATTACATACTATAAATAAACCGGCTCTTGAGAATTGCAGCCGAGTCAAAAAGGGATTTCAAATGCGGGCGTCGGTGAAATGAAAAGCAAGAAGAAAATAAACCAAATAAAGTGTCAACTTCAGTTAAACAGCAGCTGCAGATACAGGCAATCCGATGGTACTCAAACTCAATCAAAAACACTGCACAGCTCATATCCAATGAGCACAAGTACAAGGAGAAAACAAAAAATCAAAACGAAAAGGAAACCAGCAACAACAATATGAGATAATTTGGCAAATTCATAATGCCAAATATTGCACTTATGTCAAACTGAACGATGTCTCAATGACCGGTCGAGCTGTCGTGCTTATTTAGCTTTTTTGCTTTTTCACTTGCTTTTCCTTTTCATTTTTCATTTTTATTTTTGAATTTTTTTTTATTTTCGTATTTTATTTCTTTCTTTTTTTTTTGCGTTTATTTATTTTTATGCTGTACGCGTATGTTCAAGATTTCTGTGCGGGAAATAACAGTATAATGCTGTCAACAATGTCAGAACAGCAATAACAACAACAATAAGAAAATAAACAACAATTGAGCACCATGCGCACAACAAATTTTACATGTTTAAATTTTTGATTTTTTCATATGACATTTCTGAGATTCGCATTCATTTTCTGACGGCGCTTGCTGCTACACAGTTTCTTCTTTTTTTTTTCATATTATCTCGGTTTACGTTTTTGTCAAGCTTTTATTTGCAATTGTAATGCTGAAGCAAAGGAACAAAATAAATAAATAAATAAAAAATAAAACACAATAAAATGAAAATGTATACAATGAATATAACAACAAACGTAAAAAAATCAGAAGAACCCATGACTCCCGCATTTTTCTGCATGAATGTAACAAAATCAAATTGTACGCAACTAGCGCAGCCCCTCAAACAAGTCACCCTCGCCGCCCGCGCGCACTCCACATGCTGTCAAACATTGCGTCCCTACCGGAAAGCAATCAGTAAAATAATCGACCGGCAGAGGCTTTGGCAGTGGGAATCTCAGTGGGAATATCAGTGGGAGTGGCAGTGGCTCAAAGAGGCCTGAGTGTGTGGGTGTGTGGGTGAGTGGGTGAGAGGGTGGTTGGTGCAGCCCTTTGATACGGGTGGCAATTTTCGCACACAAATCGCTGACTTGACGCTGAGTGATGACGGTGTCGCTGTTGAATTTCGCATACGGGAAATATATAAACTCATGTAAGTGGAGAAAAACGCACATAAAAGGGACGAATATGGTATTTTAAAAAAAATGCAGAGAACAACAAGTGTGGGTAGTGTTGAAAAACGCGCACACAACGCCAAACAAATCATAAACAAAACAGAAATAATAAAAAAAACAAGCAAAATATTGAAAATAAATAGAAGACCTGAAAAAAAGTGAGAAAAGCGAACAAAAAATAAAAAATAAATCATATGCCATAACCCGTGAAATATTTTACAAGTGCCTCGGATCAGTGGCTCAGCCCAACTCCGGTCGGTTTATTTTCGGTTTCGTTTTGGTTTGGTTTTGGTTGGGTCTGCTACGCTTCGCTTGCGCTGGTTTATGTTAGCTCAATGGAGCGCTGCCAGCTTCTGGTGCCGTGCGATTAATATGCGTCCGTGGGCGCGCTTTACGCGAGTTCTGTTTTATGGGCCAAGCCACGTTAAATGTCGAATGTTGATAAATATTAAATTAAGGCGGCAATCTTGAAATATTCACAATATAAAATTCAACTGACGACTTACTTAATTCTTACGAGCATAAATTCAACTTAAATGAGTCATGTGTCAGATGTTTAAGTTTTGGTTTCTTAAACAGCGAGGTAAGCATATTTTAGTTAACATTTATTCTTGTTTATGGAAGTTAAGCGGCATGACCTTATAAAACTTGACTCAGCGGAAAGTGAAACTTCACAGTCTATTAAACATATACGCAGTATAACGTAAGCAAATCAATGGGGAATGGGCAGATATATTACATTTGCTAATAAAACTAATTCAGCAGTTACATGAAATAATGCTCAATATGAATTGGTTGATTTAAATAGCATCCACTTTTGAACACTAGATGGTGTCTTCGCAAAAAATGAGATCTGAAATATCACCTTGCAAACGCGTGTTCTATTAATACAATCGGATTAATGTTGCATGATATATGGGTATGAACACCATAAAAAATCGCGCATACTTTTTAAGTCAGCCAATAATATTCAGAATACATGTGATAAACTGCCTAATATAAGCAAACCGATCGTATAAAGTAAAGTTAATGGAATTCTAGGAGTTACCTATTCGCATTGTTCTCAAGCTTTATGAGCTATATAAAGTCATCTCTCTAACAATACCTTGCAGCGACTAAGTGCCTCAGCTCGCGCCAAGTAGCTCGGTTTGTCGTGAGCAGCCTTTGGGGTTACCAATGGCAATATTTACGTTGCTATCATTTTCCTTACTTCGGATTTGGCCCGACCAGCGCCACATGCGCTTTTTGATCTTTCTATTGATACACTGGATAACTTGTTTACAAAAGTTTTTAGTCGACTGCAGCATCCAAGTGTCAACACTCAACGACCATATTTCACTTTCATTACTCACTTTAAGAATATTATCTTATTCATATAAAGGATGCATGCATCAGCTCGTCTTATGAATTATGACATTAAATTTGCATAAAGTCCTTGCGCATGCCGCCACAAACATGCGTACGAACTTTTCTACCATGCGCCAACCAAAAACATAAGTCAAGCAAAGCGTTGCCACTTAAAAAGCACACAGACCAGCCACACACACTCACACACACACACACACAAGCAAATTGAAGAATGTCTTTTTCTTTGTATGTACGAAGCAGCAAAAACTCACGCCGGAAGTCGTTCACATCTTTTCGCCATTTCGAACAATGTCAAAACGTTTTAATGCTCGACAAAAGTGTTGCATTGCTAAATTATTACATTTTCCCCCAATTTCCTTGCCAATCAATTCTTCTAACTAAAATGATTACATGCATGCAAATGCAATGAGCTTCGTGCGTGAGCGATGGTATAAAAATAAAAAATAAGAAAAACGTGAATGAAAATGGAGAGGAAGGTGCTTTTTGCCACACATGCACACTTGGCCACTTGTTGTGTTGCGTACATATTGTTGTTGTTGTTGTTTTTGCTGTGATTGTTGATTTTTATTTGTTTAAGTTATTGGCAACATTTTTGATATTTGTTGCTGCCGGCAAGCTAATCGGGCTCATGCCAACTTGTGCATTCGAAAATAGCGCAGAGCAATCGAACTCAGGACAAGCCGAACCGAGCCATGCCAAGCCAACTCAGCCCCACGAACCAAGCCAATCTAACCCTTTGGCCATGTCGCTGCATGCGCTGACATAAGCGAATGTCAATAAATATTATCAAACTGCAACACAAGCGCATAAACCAAGCGAGCGAACCAACAAATCAACAAACAAACAAACGAACGTACGAACGAACCTACGTTCGAACGAACGCATAAATGTTCGCATTTTCGTATATTGCCAAGTCAAATGTAATGTAACGAAATGTGTTCGCGCAGTCGATGAACTAAGCACGTACACACATGCATATGTGTGCGAGTGAGCGAGATAGATTAAAAGCCAACGTCGTTGTAAACGATTGATGATGACGATGGTCGATGTCAGCAACATTTGCAATAGCAAGAACAACAACAACAACCAGCAAGTATGTTGAGTTGTATAAGTTCATAGCGACGTTTGTGTTGGGGTGGGGTGGGGTGGGGTGTTGTGTTATGTTGTGTGGTGAGGTTTAGTTCGTTTTACTTTAGTTTGATTTGGTTTGATTCCGTTCTATGGCGCCGTGGTGTGTTGCGGTGCGGTCAGGCATTTGGCTGTAGTGAGGTGTTGTGCTATAATCGATTATGTGCGCGCTTTTTGTGCATGCAACTTTTATTTTATGTTCGTTTGCGTGTTTGTTGTTTACTTAGTGGCAAAGTCAACATTGTTGTTATTCTTGTTGTTGTTGCTGTTGTTCGGTTGCTGTTCTGGCTGGTCTAAATGCGCTTTTTTGTTATTGTGGCTTCTTTTTGTGTATGCCTTCGTTATTTGTTCATGATTTCAATGCGATATTTTTTGCTTCTTTTGTTTTTGTGTCTCAAGCGAGAAATTGTTTGCTGGCTTACAACTTTGTTGTGCTGTGTGTCTATTTACCTAATACTGATTGACGGAAAATAAGCGGGGGAAAAGCAAGCGCGTAAAGTTGTTAATTTATATTAGATACATTTTCAAAAGCCAACACTGAGGTTAATTTATTTTCTACTTCTCTTTAAAGCTGCTTAAGCCCACAAGGGACATGTAGACAATTGCATATTTTATATATGATGAAAAACGCTTAAAAGCCTTGAATATTGATAGAAAAAGGGAGGGCATTTTTCTGTATAAATTTCGTTTTCTATGCTTCATTTACATTTTTCTCTTAAAGCTTAAAGTTTTTATCTTTGCCTTATACGTTGCAAACGTGAACCTTTTATAAGACTGAGAATAAAGTCTAGTTATGCAATGTTATGGCTTTAAAAGTTTGTTCAGAACTAGTATTAAAAAATCCGGTATACATTTTTCCTTACATGTTTTAATTTTGTGGTTTTATAAAATTACGACACAAGCAATACAATGCTCACCGAGACATGGCAGTACTCACGTGACAAGTGTTTAGCATTGCCAATAAGTGGCAGTAAATAAATAAAAGAATCGCAGAGAACTGAAAATGACTGAAAAAGCGTATAAATACGTATAAGTAACGAGCTACCAAGGAAACGCAATGAAACAGAATTTGAAAATCGTTTTAGCACTTTAGCTGTCAACAATGCGGAAATTTTAACTGGCAAATCTTTACGTGCGCATACCCAGCAGCAGCACCGCCTCAGATTCCACAGACGACATCGACACAATAGCAATAAGTACACCAACCAAACAGCAGGAGCAGCAGCATCAGCCACAGCAGCGGCTGCGTCGGCAATAACAACATCATCGACAACAACGACAATTACGGCCACAACAACAATGTCACCACCATATAAAAATTGGTACTTACCTACACACACACACACACACGTTGTGTGTACATACCATGAGTAACATACAAATGTATTCCACAATTCGCAATGCAAAAAGTCGCAATGGCTGTATTGCGTTTATTATGACGCGTACTTCAACTTTAAGACTCAAGTGTGCTGTACGACAGCAGAAGCAGGAGCAGCAGCGGCAACGGCCACAGCAGGCGAAAGCCAGTAGGCAGGAGGCAAGGCAGCTGGGGTAGTCAGCATGTAACTGAGATGAGGGCATATTATTCACTTTTGTGCAGAAGTATATTTTTATTAAACATAATCGCTGCTTATAATCTTTTATACCGTTGCCGAATGCCATGATATGGGCATTTTGAATATTAAATGGGTCTATTAACTTAACTCAAGTGCTTCGAATTCGTTCGCCATGTCTGTAAATTATGCTTACTCGAGTGGGTTCTTTTGGCTTGTCAAATCAGATACGAGTTGCCAAATTTCAAAAGTAGAGTGTTCTGTTACATGTGTTTTTTTTTTTTTTTGCAACACAATTTAAATAAAATCCTCATGTCTGCGGTGACCACTTGCCTGTGACTGGCTGAGTAAAGGTGTAGCAGCCTATTGAAGGAAACAGTTTTGGCAAAACTATTCGGACTTCTTAACAAATTCAAACAGCTAAAGAAATAACTTCGAATGTTGACTGTAAGCTTCATTGAAGTTTGTGAGGGTTTATGTTAAGAAATTTCAGTCATATGATAACCAACGTCTTAGCTATGTTGAGCGATGTTCAAGTATCAGTCAATTTTTTAAACTGAGTCAACTTTTTACTTTTATGAAGAACTATATGAGATATCCGGCTACACCTACACATTCATATATATTCATGTCTGAAAACATTCAAAACAATGGGCAAATGCCATTTTTGGCCTTCCAAATGATGACTCCAGCCGTCTAAGTTTGACACCACAGCCGTTTCACTGGGAAGCTTTTATATGCATATTAAATTTTTTTTATTTCATTTAATTAAATGGGCAATAAATAAGTTTATCGTTTGTTTTTTAGAAATATCTCTTTAATTGCATAAAAATAACCAAAAATTACAAATTAAAGGTGTGTTCTCCGCATAAGGGTTTAAGGGCTTCTGCCAGAGCCAATGCAAATTGGTTTTTATTGTTTATTTTTATACGAAACTTTCTGTTACACTTAGCTATTTGTCTTGAATTTTATTTTATTTTAATGCATTTATTTTATGGGAGAAAGTTCATTAAACGCAATTTAATGCAGTTCAAAAACGATAAAATCATTTTCGAATAAACATAATGTGAACTCCCCTGCAAGGTAAAAATGAAGCCAATAGCTAATGTTAGAGTAACTTTCGATTAGGCGAAACCTTTAACATAAAATATTTTATATGGCAAATAAATTCTCAGTTTAATTGATTTTGTCGCAAACGCAGTCACGTTTTATTCAAAACAAATACTTCATGTTGTTTTGTTTTTTATCGTTTTCCACTTTGTTTCGTATGAAAACCCCAAACGCAGTCAATGTCCTCTTTGTTTTCCTTATCGCCCTGCATAGATGTGTGCGCTTTATTTGCTTTAGGTTTTTTCTTCTTTTTCTTGTAAACATATTCACTTCGCTTCAGTTCAATGGTTTTTTGTGTTTTTTTGTTTTTGCCTAAAATGCTGATAAGATTAGCCAGAACGACGTTGTGCTTTGATTTTCATTGCTTTTGTGCGGCAGTTGATGTTGTTCTCAGTTTGCTGATAAAGTTTTTAACACAACTGATGTGGTTTTGATTAGACGCCAGTCGGCAGCGCAAAGGGTGCAAGTTATGTTACATGCCAGCAGGAGTAGTAGCTTAAATTGCGTTGTGCTTTGCGAGTGAGTATCTAAAGAATTTTAAATGGCTCGAAGCTGCATCGTTACTCAAGTTACAGGCAAGCAATCACAACAAAACAAAATATGCCCGGAGGCTCGAAATAGATTGCAAACATTAAATTCAAGTCGAAATTGGAGTTGCAGAGGAGCGAGCGCCGCTTGCGTACACACATGCACACATACACATACGCATACACATAACATACATGCACATGTGAACGTATGTTTGTTTGTTTATATGTAGATGCTGATGCATAACTCAAAACAATTCAAATGAAAAAGCATAAGTCTCCATTTACAACAACAATAATAGCAACAACAACAACCACTACTACTACAATGTAATCATGGCAGCATTTGTGCAAGATTAAGTAAAGGAAAAAAAAAAAGAAAACAAGAAGAGAACACAACAAGAACTAGGGGAGCAGTGGATTATCCTACAACAAAGCGGCAGCAACTGAAATAGAGAAAAAGCGGCGCACATTGCCTTTGGTTCTGCTACTCATATTACCCTACAAAACACTTTACATGGGATTATTCTTTTCATGTTGTATGTCGTTACTCACATGCACACTGCACTCTATGGGCAAAGGCATATGACTTTGAAAGCTAACCCGTGAAATCAGTAAACAAATTCAAGCAACAGAATTAAAATGACACCACGAATTCAAATACAAAAATATGTCTTCCATTTAAGCCAGTTAGGTTTAAAAAGAATATATTATATTAGTACTTATCTAAATGGTAGATCTTTTAGGTAAAACCTTAAACTTCTCGCATCGTTGCAGACTAGCATATACCTGCGTATGTCTAGACAACTTATTTGTAGACATAACCTAGACAAGTTGTAGTAAAACTAAAAGAATACTCTATGAAAACAGCCATTAGTATTAAAAGAATTTACAAAATTTTCCCAAATACATTTTACGAAATTCAAGGACACCATTTTAAAATAATGAAAACAAGGCAGGTATGACTATTTAAGGATCGGCAACATATGCAATTTATGTAAAGATTGAAGTTCGTAGCCTGGTTTGGAAGGTTTCTTGCTGCTTACTTTGTATACGGCATTACTTGCCGAGAAATTACTTCTGAGAAATTTAAGTGATGTTTATACATGAATATTAAAGATCAGCTACAAAAATTTCCATAATTTAAGTTTAAATCCTGGTTTTTTTTTTTTTGCTTTACCTGTTTCAGTAGTTCTTTCTTCTTTTTCGTCTGGAACTGATTTATGTTAAGCTCAGATACTCAAACAGCTAAAAGAGACATTCTTAATAGAATTTATGAGCGCACACGACTCAATGCTGACATGGCATACTCTGTCAGTCTGCAACATACAAAGACTTCTCTATTTGCTCAGCCATCACGTGGTCTGGCCAATTTACATTGAATACGTGCTGGAATATGTTCTTGCTTAGCAATTTTCCACACGGTTGTCAGTTTATTCCATTCGCTCAACCCCCTCCGAAATGAAAAGCAGCGCATAGCGACAACGTTAAAGCCGAAATCCTTTTATTTCGCTGCTTGCTGCTGCTACAATTTCTTTACTTCAATTTAATACCAATCACCATGCCTACACCCTTTCGGCTAACATACAGCAGCAGCAGCGGCAACGGCAGCAGCTAGTGGAAAACATCAACAACTAAAATGCTATACATTCATTCAGTCATTCATTCACTCACTCACTCACTCACTCACTCAGTCATTCATTCATGCATTCATTCGCCCGTACGTATTCATCGGAGCACTCTAGCGTATCCCTTTTGCTGTTTCACTTTCGCAGGCATTTTTACTTATTTCTTATATTGCTTAAGTACACACATACACACACACACACACTCCCATGCATATAAATGCAAATATTTGTATGTATGTGTGTGTAACTGGCTGTATGAATGTTTAAATATATGCGAATATGTATGTTCATATTTATTTGTCTAGGCCAGGATAACGCTCAAATAGCTTAGCACTCGACGCAGCATTCATGCCCATGTACGAGAAGCGTCGAGGCCGGGCGGCCTCGCTGCGTTGTGCGAGCAGACAGCATTTTTAGTGCACCCCATGGGTGTCATTGCTGCGTTTAATATTTTGCCGGCTTTGTGTGTCTTTTATTCGCTGCTTTTGCATTCCTTTTTCTCGTATTTGATTTTATCCTCTGTTCGGCTCGCGCGCTCCACTTTAATGTCGTTTCAGCGCCTCACCTCGTTTTTCTCATTTTTCCGTCTTGTGCAAAAGCATTTCCACTCCTCTTCGCTCTTTAGCTTTTCCTACTAAAGTTTTCTTCTTGTTTTATTTTTTTTCTTTTCTTTTCTTTTGTTTTCTAAAGCCTCGTCGTATTTATTTTTGTCTGGTATTTTTTGTAGCGCAATTTTTTACACATTTAATTTTTCTCAACTTTTTTTTTCCTAAACGGTTTTTTTCCTCTTGCTTTTTTTTCTTTGGTTTTATTTATTTTTTTCACTTGGTATATTTTTCATTCTTTGTGCCATTTTCACTTTTACTCTGTTTTCATGTTTGATTTAATGTTTGGTTTATTTTATTTTAGTATCTTTATACACTTTTTTCAGTCGTAAGCTTCCTTGTTTTGGGTTTGTTTTTTTTTTGCTTTCTATAAAAAAAAATATTTTATACCCGGAGGTGTTTCCCTTTTCATTTTTTCTTGCTTTTTCTTTTATTTTTTTGTGGTTTTCATTTATTTCCCATTTTATTTTATTTTATTTTTTATGTAACCTTTTTATTCAACGCTTTTAATTTGTGGTCTAAATGAAATAAAAATCATGAAAAGCGTTGATTTATGTTGGAATAAAGTTAATTTGCTATTAGTAAAATGAACAACATAACATTTTTTGATAAAAAAAATGTGTGCAATTTTTTTACTTTCATATATTTGTCATCTTTTCGGTTTCAAAAAAAAAAAAAAAAAAGTAGCAAAGGTAGTTTTCATGACAAAGATTCCGGACCAAATATTCTTAAATAATTTTTATTGCAAAACTAATAACAGAAAAGGTCTATGTGCGAATTTAAGTACAGTTATTTTGAAGAAAACTAGTTTTAGGGCCAATGAATATATTTAAAGCTGAGTTAACTCACGTTTTTATATAAATACAAATGAAAAAATAAACAGAGCAAACCAACCATTTCTTTAATTTAAAATTTTTCCTGATTTTTTTTCTTCTATTTTAAGAGGCTAATATGATATAATCACATATGTTTAAATCATACTCATTACTTATTTTTTTGTGAGTTTTTATATTTAATAAACTATTTTCAATCAAAAGGCAAATTAGATTTGGCAGTTAAACTAAAACACGAAAATGCATTAATGACTATGTACAAGTGTATAATTATACATAAATTTGAATAAAAAAAGTCAAGCGTAATTTAGCAATTTAATTCGCACAATGCGCAAAAGTGAATAATTACTTTGCTTGTTAAGAAGTCACCTTGACTTTTGCATTTAATTAGATAATGACGACATGCTACAAAATAAACAAAAGAAAAACGAAAACCACAACAACAACAACAACAACAGCAACAAACAAACATGACAAAAAAAAAAAACTGCAACAAGAAATAATAAACTTAACCTTTGCATTTTTTTCACTACTTGAATTTTTTTTATTTTTTTTTTGCACGCTTAACTTTAACAAATTTGCAGAAAAAAAAGTAATATGATAATATAAAAAATAAAAAAAAAAATATTTGCAAAAATTATGAACGTCGCTGACCTTGGCAAAGTTTTTGCAAATGTATTTTTTTTTTCATCTTTTTCTGATAAATGAAGTTTGTATTTTATGAAAAAAAAAACAAGAAAAAAAGAGTAATAATCTTTTTTGCAATATTGCAAGCCATTTGCCACATTAAGCTGCCAGGCAAGCGACAGACATTAGAGTCGCCGTGTGAAGCCAAAAGCAAACCAAGTTTGGTTGAAGCTGTTTTGTGTATTTTTTTTTTCTATGTTTGCTGCCACATTTGGTGTTTGCCTGTATCGCGATACAAGGTTGCAGCTGTGCAAAATTTAGTAAAAAAAAAAAATAGCAAAATCGTATAAAAATAAATAAAGCGAATCATCTAAGCAACTCGCATGCAATTACGTAAACTTAAGTGTTTTTTATAATATTTTTTATTTAATTTTTTTTTTTGACATTTTTGATAAATTAAAGAATTAGCCAAGCAAGCGTTTGTGATTTTTTTGGCTTGAAACAAGTTTCGTTCTATTTCAGTTTTGTTTGTCAAATTTTACAAGTTTGCATTCAGTTGCGCGTTGCACAAACAACTTCCGTTGAGTTCAAGTGTTTTATGTGTTCTCATACACAATTCATTGCATTTGTACAGTAAAACAATTTTCAAACCACTCGCAGCGTTCAGCGTAGGCATTGTTTCGGTTTTCCGCAGCTTAATGCTATGACGAGTTGGCGTGCATAATTTATTTTATTTATTTATGCAGTTTGTTTTTATGTTTTTTTAATTAATTTCTTTTTGCCTTAGTTTAAATTTTCCATGTTTGTTTTTTTTTTTTTTTGTGTGTTTTTTAACCAACTAAGCGCCATAAAATATTGTCATAAAAACTCTTAAATGTATAAATCATGCAATAAACATGAATCAACTGAGTTAGCCAAGTTCGCTGAAGGCGGCACGCTGAGTTGGCTGGCAATTAAGTCAAGAAACGTCATAAAATCTTCATCAGGTTACTTTTATATTTATGGCCATCTTATAAATAAAATCTCAAGTGGTTTCTTCCAACGAAACTATAAACTTGAAATTTGAAAGAAAAAATTTTTATTGAAACGCTTTCAAGTCATTTAGGAAAGTGTCAAAAAGTTGACATTTTTTTTATAAATAGAATTTTTTTTGATGGCAAGAATTATGCATACTTAAAAATATTATGCTGCTTGAAAGACTTTTAACCAAGGCACTCTTTATGCAATTTCAAAATTTATTTAGAAAAACCGCAGATAAATTTTCCGACTTTTAAAACAAAGACAGGGGAAAATGCAACAGTGAATTGATAAATTTTGACATAGGTTACCATTTAGTCTTTTAGGGATTTCAATTAAACTGTTGAGAATTTTAAGTGCTGCATTGTTAATTAACAATTATAATTAACTAATAAACAGAGTGTTGTCTTAAAAAAGTATCGAGGGTGATATTTAGTTGCTGTCTCTAATGGCAAATCACTTTAACTTGGATTGTCAAGAATTTTAGACATATTATTTAGACAAATACCGTTATAAGTTTATTTTCTAGAAATCCTAAAAACTTGTTTTGACAGGCGTCATCTATGTGTCAGCTTTGGGACTTATTGAGATATGTGTTACTACGCTTTGAGTTGGATGTATGTAAAATAACATTATATTTTAGCATAATAATAAAAATCGAAGAAGCAGATAAGCTATGACTTCTTTAGAACTTCTTTAGAAATGTAAAAAAAAAAAGTTATAAAAAAATTAACTCCTGAACATGA
Source organism: Stegana nigrithorax (assembly GCA_037044495.1). Taxonomy (NCBI): domain Eukaryota; kingdom Metazoa; phylum Arthropoda; class Insecta; order Diptera; family Drosophilidae; genus Stegana; species Stegana nigrithorax. The sequence continues at coordinate 189,201 of JBAMBQ010003921.1, forward strand.
GTTAACAACAAAAATTGCAGGTGACATTGAATCTGCAGCTAATGACCGACGATTATGTGAACAAATTGAGAAGAGCAACAAATCAAGTGTTGTAAATCAACAATAGAAAAAGCAAAGGATAGGCAACTGCAGAAATAATTACGATTACTCATTTCTTTGCCAATACCAGCAATTATCTGCAGTTACTTCGATTGCTTTAATTATTGCAGCTATTAAATGACAGCAAAATCACTTATATATAAATACACACTACTTCGCAACACTTTCATGACAAATACATTTTATATTTTTTTTTTTTTAATTTACATTTACACACACATATTCCGAGTGACTTTTATTGCCATGTCTGAACAATCATAAAATTGTCTGCAGTCCATTTACCACCAACTGTTCCGTAGTTGCTACGTTAAGCAAATACGCTAACGTGTATCTGATAACAGGTGCCCACCAGGTGACAGACGACGACAATACCCAGTCATTGTTCACAGTTGGACACATGCGACTGGACGGAATGTTTATCGCATGGCATGTCATCGCAACGATAATCATCATCATCATCGTCGTCATCATCGTCGTCGTCATCAGAAGCAAGGATGGACATAATGCCACACTTCCATGGCAAGTCATGCCATAATATGTCACTATCTTTCTATTAATAAATATTTGATTTAATGATTTAATTTGTTGCCGTTATAGTTTTATTGGCATTGTTGTTGTTATTGTTATTATTAATATTAATTTTATTGTTGTTGCTGTCTGTGCTATTATTATTGTCATTGGATTTGAAGTTGCGCAGGTTAAGCAAACAATTTGTTAAGGTTGGCCGATGTGTGCTTTTTACTGTTTACAAATTGATAAAACTTTTGATTGTGATAAGCTCAGCAAAAGGCCAACATTGATTTGTCGTTGACTTTCAATGTTATACATTTGAAACCAAGTTAGTTATATGAGAAATGCGATTTCTATTCTTGTATTAATTAATGAAATGTTCGAATGTAGAAAGAACAAATCAATGGCCAACATCTTTTCATGCTAACACAAATAAATGAACAATAGTTTAAATAACGATTAGGAACCGCGGGTCCTTACGCTAATTTTGCAATCATTGAAAAAAAATCCGGAGATTGCACAAAAATATTGAAATAAAACAATTCTTTTAAATAAAACTGGAATTAAAACTGAATCAAAAATGTTTGATTCTCTAACATAATTATTCCAAAAGTTTTGAATGTGGAAAGCTAATTCAACTCATTTAAAAAAATCCTTTTAATTTTGCGGAAAAACCATACAACCATTCCCGCCCTACATACAAGGTGAGTTCCAAAGTAAACAGGACTTTTTGAATCTAGCGCCCTCTAGTGGCGCCATCTATATGTCAACTGGTGCGTTAGAATCTGCTATCGTTTATCGACTTCCAGTAAAAATTTCATGACATTTCATCTATTGGAAGTGAGGTTATTGCGTTTTAAGTGTCAGTATGTTTTTGTCATCGGTGCGAGAAGATGGAAGTTGGCGTTTGTTGCACGATAATGCGCCGTCTCATCGATCGACGCTTGTGTCCGACTATTTGACCAAAAATCACATTTTAACCATCAACCACTCCCCGTATTCACCTGATATGGCACCGTGCGACTTCTACCTTTTCGGAAAAATGCATTTGCCGATGAAAGGAAAGCGTTATGCAGACGTAGAGGCCATTCAAAAGGCTTGCACCGATGACAAAAACATACTGACACTTAAAACGCAATAACCTCACTTCCAATAGATGAAATGTCATGAAATTTTTACTGGAAGTCGATAAACGATAGCAGATTCTAACGCACCAGTTGACATATAGATGGCGCCACTAGAGGGCGCTAGATTCAAAAAGTCCTGTTTACTTTGGAATTCACCTTGTATAAACAGTTAAATCTCTATAAAGTAATTAAACTTCTTTTAATGGTATACATAAACAGAAAACTTCATTGCTATGTTCTCTGTAAGCAATGAATTACTTGGGACCAGACTTTAACGGCATTTTACAATTTGAATTGAGTTCCATTTGCCTCAACTGCAAAAAAAGGCCAACGGTTAAAAACTACAAGAAATAGCCTTTACTACTTTAAAGATCATTTTTACATATGCACCATGCTACTCCGGGCCAGGAAGCTAACAAAATTTAATTAAATTTAATAAAACAAACAGCAAACTCCCACAAGCAAATAAAAATAATAATCATGATGTTGTAGCATTGCATGTGGTCTGGTCTAGGAATGGCTATGTGCACTTAACAGTGTCTCACATAGTTCTTCACTCACTTCACTCTCTTACTATCTTTCTCCGTGCTGCACAGTGTGGTTTGCTGTTGCTGCCGGAGCTACTAAATAATTTATAGACAAATAACGGTTCATTGCACAAACTAATAATTACATAATAAAGCAAACATAAGTTTAACTTTGACCTAGAGACAAAGAGCAGCCAAGACAACGGCAGCCAGACACAACGGCAAAGGCAAAGGCAAAGGCAAAGTCAAACCCACATACAGCAGACGAAAGGCAGGAGTCAGCAGTCAGGAGTCAGGGAGGCAGGGAGACAGGGAGACGGGGAGACAGGAGAGCGTGCGAAGCCGGCATTATGGTGATGGTGTGCCATTGTAGCACTCACAGCACACAAAACGACCAAAAACTTCGGCTCAAGTGGAAGTGGAAACTTTGCCTTCAGTGTGAGTCGGAGCTGTAGCAAATGTGCGGTTGGGGAGCGATGTTGTGTGCGTTGGTGTGGGCAAGGTGTGCGCTGTGTGCGTATGTTCGGACGTGCTGCACGCAAGCCAGCAGCAGAGCAGAGTAGCGCAAAGCCATGCACTGTGCACATGTGCTCCACACGCTGCCGGCAACTGTGCGACTGTGTTTTTTTTTCGACCATGGGCATTTGTGTGTAGCACAGACTGACATGCCCACACTGCAAATCTAACAAGTATCTATCACGAGTTTTGTAACTAAGGTCCTAAAGTGCAGTGTATGCTTATTTAAAAATTCGCCAAAGGTGACCAACTGAGTGCTGTGTGGCAAATTACTTAGCCACTTACCGCACTCGCTTAAAAATTTGCCAAGTGCAAAATGCACAAATAAAAAAACAAAACAAAAAAAAACACTGTTATGTCGCTTAGTCAGGCAACAAAATCGATGAGTTATCACTGTAACGTGCGTTGCATGTGTGCTGCCACAGTGCCTAAGGAAAGTAAACCGAGAGCCAGCCACGGCACCGGCACAGGCACTGACACAGCCAGGGCACAATGACTGAGGTCAATGACAAGCGTTGCAAGTTGCACGACATAAGTCGGAATTATTTCCCCAATGTGTGGCTACCGCGTCCCCTTAAACCCCGTCTCTCGCTCGTTTATCGTTCTACGGTTTTTTTCTCTCTCACACCTTCTTGCTGCCTGGCACTGCACTCCCTATGATGTTACAGGCCAAGCATGCTTTGGCCAGTGGCTGTTTGTCTGTCTGTCCAACTGTCCGCCTGCTCGAGCATTCGTGCGTGCCTCTGCTTGCGTACGCCACAACATGCACACGTCTGCCCTCCCAAGCAAACCTTTGTCCCTTCCTATGTCTTAGCATGGCACAGTCGTGGCTCCCCACATGCGCCACTTGCCTTTCCGCTGCAACAACACGACTCCAGTTAACAACAACACGATTTGTTATTGTTGCCACAAGTGCTGCAGAAGAACCTGCTATGCTCTGCCATGCGTCCGTCCATGCGTCCATCATTCAGTTTGCTCGTCGTCGGCTGTGTGTCCATGTTTTCACATATATATATATATATATGTGTATGTGTGTGTATATGTGTGTGGCTTGCCTAACTCGTCTGTCTGTCTGCCTGTCGGTTAGGTTGGCTGCCTGCCTGCCGTTTGAATCGCCTCTGCTTATATGTACATATATTAGAACTGCATGGTCGGACAAGCAGACGACGGCCGTGCTCAGAACCGATGTGCAGCTCCCATGCAGTTCAAGTTATTTAAATGCACGAATGGACAGACGCCACGACGGACACACGGCAGCGTCTGCGGGATCCCCTGCTTGGCTGCTTTACTGCTTTGCTGCTTTTCTGCTTTACCGGCTGTCTGACCGTCCGACAGTCTTTCCGTATGCTCAACGCACTGCATGCCTGCATTGCATGCACAGTCAGCCAATATGCACAAACTTACATACGCGTCCGTCCGTACGCTTGTCCATCCGCAATCGATGAGTAAATAATGACCAACGCAACGCAAATGCCGCTTAATGCAAGCTAAACCAAATTTTCAAAGCGTTGCCAGTGCCCGGGTACCTCTGCCCCAACCCGTGCCCGGTTGTGTGCATTTGCCTTGGCTGCATATGCAGGCATATCATACGGCATCATGCCTGCCTGCAGGTTCACTTGCCTGCTTGCCTGCCTGTCTGTCTGTCTGTCCGACTGTCTGTCCACATTGCACGCCTCCGTCCCTGCGCTCGCCTACCGTCGTTCTGTCGTGCTGATAGGAATATATTTCAACATGCGAACGCATGGGAGTGTTCAGTGTTCTCATTGTGGTGTCCACAATGTGCTCCCCGCACCCCTTCCCATGCATTGTCCCCTCGTATCTTCGTGCCTATGCCCTCAACACATTCCCTACATTGTTTGCTACCCATTTGTCGCTTGCATTTTATGTGGTTTCTTGTTAGTTGTTATTATTATTATTATCGTTGTTGTTTTTGTTGTTGTTATTATTATTTTTTGTTGTCATTGCTTTTGTTTTGGTTTTTTTTTTTTTTGTTATACCCTGTACCAAAAAATGGTAAAGGGTATATTAAAGTTGTGCAAATGTATGTAACAGGCAGAAGGAGGCGTGGCAGACCCCACAAAGTATATATATTCTTGATCAGCATCGAAAGGCGAGTCGATATAGCCATGTCCGTCTGTCCGTCTGTCCGTCTGACCGTCTGTCCGTCTGTCCGTATGAACGCACGGATCTCGGAAACGGTAAGACCTACAACCACCAAATTTGGCACGAAGACTCTGCCAATCCATAGGCATAACGAGTTTATTTTTTTTTTCGATATTCGATCTATAACATATAGCTGCCATAGGAATGATCGGCCGAAAAGCCATATTTAGTAACAAAAACCGCTTTATTTTTTAAGATATGTTTACCAAATTTGGGATTTAATTGTTTTACCTAATGCCCAATCACATATCTAAAAACTATGTATATCGGTTTACTATATCATATAGCTGCCATAGGGACGATCGGCCAAAAAACAACATTTACTGAGAAAAACTTTTTTGTTTATTAAGATATCGTTACCAAATTTTGGATTTATTGATTCTAAGTAAATTCAAATCATATTCCTAAATATGATAAATATCGGTGCACTATAACATATAGATGCCATTGGAACGATCGGCCGAAAAATGGCTTTTACAAAAAAAAAATTATTTTTTCTTGAGATATCCTTACATAATGAATACAAAATATTAAAGCAACAAAAAAATATATTAAGTTTTGGCTTCGGTACAGGGTTTTCTATAGTCGGTTACGCCCGACTATAGCCCTGCCTTTCTAGTTTTTTTCTGTTTTTGCTTGTGGTGGCATATTAACGCCAATCGTTGCTGTTGCTGCTGTTGCTGTTGCTGGTGATGATGTTGTTGCTGATTCCGCTGTTGTCGCTGTTAGTTGTTGTTGGCCGCCCCATTGCCATCCTAAGCATTTTCATTTGCATTGCCTATTATAGTTTGAGTTAATTACGTATTTCAGCTATGTATATAAATATTTCATTTTTCGTTCGTTCATTCATTCACTTATCCATTCGTACGCTCATTCACCAATCTGCACATTGCTGCATATTTTCACAGACCACCGACGATTACAACAACAATCACAACAATAACACCAGTTAAAACCACACTGCCAATGCAGTGTAAACAATTTTGGTTGCGTAGGTAATTGAATATAAATTTATAATGTTGCAACATTATCAACCGCGAGGGTCTGTGCTGTGTGGGGCCAGAGTGAGGCGTGTTGTCAATTGTTGACCGGTCAGCCAGTGCCAACTAAAAGCAAATAATATTAATATTTTATTATTTGTTGAATGGCGAAACTCACAAAGGTGACGCCCTTTTCATGATCTTATTGTCTTGCCTCACCGTGGTCAGGTCAACTAAGAAATTTCGCTGCGATTGAATTGTCAATTGTTTTGTTTGTCACTTACATATTGGCGAATTAATATTTATTGCAATAATTAAGCGTTTACAATATAATATTGATTAAGCGGTTAAGATTGTGTACATACCTGTAGCTAAATTAATGATTAAATGAGTGTACAGTAAAGTCTGCTAACACCGAACAATTGAGAGTCCGGTATATTCAGTAACCCGTGGTTAAAACTATTTCTGTCCGCAGTAAAGAGGCTATACTAGACTAACATAAATTTACCCGATATTTGCATTCGCAACGGTGAACCCTTTTAATATGTTCATCCATAGCTTAAAAATATTTCTCACATTTACTTAAGCATATTCAAAAAATTTATCGCATTGCTTCTACACTTGAAAACAAAAATATTAATCATTTAGATAATTTTCTTCCTATTATGAAAACTCCCCAAAAAGAACATAACCAGCTATAAAATTTCAGGTGTCATCGCACAGGAGCTTTCACTGTGTTTAAGGTACGTTTTGTATAGTAACTACAGAATACCCTTACGTTAATTTATATGTGCATCTTTAGAACTGATTTCAGTTTTAATAATTAATTATTTTTTAAATTTTTCTTTTAAATTCTCTCTGTAATTTGCACAGCATAAATTATTGTGAAAACCAACCAGTTGACAATTAAATTGTATTTCATAAATTATTGCCACGTTTTTCTAATTATTATTTGTTCTTTCACAAAATCGTTCTATGCTTAAGAAACATGTATCCCATAGTAAAGCTCAAACCATGTAGCAAACTCACATTCCTATGCAACTGCATACCGGGCTAATTTTCACTCTGGCAGACAATGGCCATGAATGGCACTCAAAAATCGCTAATTAAACAATGCCAAACAGTTACAAGACTTCACACCTGCAGCAACGGACAACTAAAAAGTAAAACTTCTAAGCCACAGCAAAGCCAAGTTAAGCCAAGTTCAGTGCAGATGCGCATTTGTAATTAGCACGAAAAAGGGAAAGGCAAGAACACAGCATGCCAGACTCAAACATAACTTGAGTTTACTGTACAGCGCACTGCAGCAGAGCAGATCAGCGCAGAGCACATCCCAGCATGGCTCACTGGGAGCAACTGACTGGCATTGATGCCTTAAATGCAAAGTGCAAATAGTTGAATACCTGTTGATATTTCGCATTTGGGCCTACAGCAAGATGAGTAAGTGAGTCGGGGCGTGAGTGAGTGCGTCTACTCGTATCTGTTTGACACTGGACGACATGGTTGTGATGACGAAGTGCAGACAATGGCTCAGACAGTGGCGACACCAACTGTGCCCATTGTTGTCATTAAACAGCAGCAGCCGCAGCAGCGACGGCGGCAGAGCGCAGCAACTGCCGGGTGTGTGTAGATACAGCAAATTAGTGCGCATTAACGCTCATTAGGCCCGACCAGAGTTGACCAACCGTTGCATTGCAGCAGCAACGCACACCGGGAGCGCACCAAAGGATGCGGACAATGTGTGGACAATGTGCTGCGCAAATATGTTAGCTACGCTTACCTGCAATGAGAAAGAATAGCGAAAAGAAAAAGTATTAATTGATGTAGATAAAAGGAAGTGCATATTTGTAGTTGGAATTAGCGTGTCGCTGCATTGCTCAACCCCGGCGTTCCAGCCAAGTTTCAAACAAGTGAATGCAATTTGAATAAGAAAAGCACTCATTTGTACTTGGCTGAGGTATTTGCCTGCAAGTTCAAATAAGCAATAACATGCATGAAAGAATCTCTTATACTCAACACATAGCTAGGCCTGCTTGCCTACTCGCACAGCAATAACATTGGGAAATTGTTGCTACAAGAGTACTATAGAAAATACTTTGTATACTTTCTCTCTTATTTTTCAATCATATAAAGTTTTTATCTTGAATTCCGTTATTGGTTATTCAGATAATTTTACATTGACAACAAATATTTATGAAACGCTGCGGCTCTCGAAACATTCCTGGGAAATTTTTAAATATAGGGAAAATATTATGTAAAAAAATTTGTATTAACATTGGAAAAAAATAAATAATAAAAGTAGCTCATTTCTACTATATACAATGCATATCGCATAATTGCTAAGTTGAAAATGTAGATACATTTTTGCATTTATGCAATACTTTCATTTAACAGTACCACAACGGTGTTTAGCATTTCCGTTTGAGACACTTCATTATTAAATTCTTTGCTTAATTTTATCTTTTGTTTAACCTGTAATATTTTTTTCATCATTTTACTAGTTAAACTTTCATAAAATCAATTGTCATTCAAAGCAAAACTTCCTTGTAAAATCACGCCAATTGTAGACTAAAAATTTAAATAAATATGAAAATGCAAAACATGTTTTGCATTTATATTTATTTATTGCAATTAAGCAGGCCCGCACTAAAGCGATAACTACTTTACTTTAAGAATTTCCCAAGGATTTTTCTTAAATATTTCTAAAAAAGTATATATTAGCAATATTAGCGAATTTCTTCAGTTAGACAGCGGCAAATTACCAAAGAATGTTCAAAGTCTTTTGTCTGAATCAGTTTTCTTGCATGTGTGCTGCCATTTATCAATTCGAAATTTAACACTGCAAGCTTTATTAGGTAGTTTACGAAACATGAACACTTCAATTAAAGCTAATTTAATTGATTTAATGCAAATGTTGTTTAAGTTTCTAATGCATAAGCCATTTACGTAGTTACAGTAACGGACACAACTTAAGCTGTGTACACACACGTATAGAGATTTATGGGTATTAACGAAATTGCTTTACTGCTTAAAATTTGACCTTTAACGATGATTATCTTATCACTGCTGCTGAGAGGCTGATTGGATTAAAGTTCAGCTTAGCTCAACACAACTGAAACGAATCTTTAATTGTGCAAGAGTGTTTCTCTTGTTCTTACTTAGAGATTATACAACAATAACTATGTAGACATACATACACAAGACCAAAAGACGAACAGACAGACGGACAGACAGGTTGGCAGACTAACAGACGATGAGCAATTGGCAATGGAAAAGGCGGCGGACGAACAAAAGGAAAATCACATCACGTCTCGCTGTGTCAGTCAAACTAACCTAATTACCTTGACCACAAAACTTTTACGTGTTGCAAGTGTTGCACACAACGGAAATTGATTTCTCGTTTAACTACATCAATAATAACAACAGCAACAACAACCGCAACAACAACAGCAGCAGTAGCAACTGGCGAATAGAGCAAAGCAAAAGCAGCCAACAAAGCTAAGAAGAAGCACAATAAGAACCTCAGCCTCACATTATTGTCTATCCAGCTGGGTAATGGGTCCTTGGCACTGGGCACTGGGCACTGGGCACTGACTGGGCACTGACTACTTGAGGCGTCAAAAGCGAACAGACGGCAGGCATTCAATCTTAAAACGGAAATGATTGCAGCCGATATGCTGACCGCCCGACACGCGCCAACACCACCGCCACAACTCCAAGCGCGTCGCCGAACTAAATTACATATTTCCGTTGTACGCTGAGCAGATTGGATTTTGCTTGCTTCACTGTGGCAACGGCTGCGGCTGCTGTGGCTATGGCTGCTGCTGCCGCTGCCGCTGCTTTACATAAATTAACAAGTCAGAGACAAATATTTTATCGTTCGTTTCGTATCGCAGCGCGGAGTGCAGCCGACCAAGCGACAGGCAGGCAGATGAACTGCGCGCGGCTGCGTTGCCATGAGTTGAGCAACAACTTGCGTGCAAACCTTTTATAGCCTTTGTCTCTTGGCCCAAAATGTGAATTATGGCTAATTACAGCGTTTTCGGTTTCTTTCGTTTTCGTTTACACTTTGTTAAGTTGTGATTTCTTTTTTGCCTTTTGCCGTGCGTCTTGAAAAGCACCGCCTGCAGTAAATGTGCTCGCAGTCTTTTGTCTGACGCGGCTGTGGAGTCGCTGGCGGTGCCACAAATCTACTGCCGACAGTTTAAGCGTGTAAATGTTGCCTCACAATGTGACGCAGGCAGCATGGCTGATGAATAGTTTCGGTGTCGCGGCAGTCGTCGTCACCAGCATAACCACCGTCACCGTCACCGTCACCGTCACCCCCATCTTCGTCGTCGTCGTGGTCGAGGTCTGGACGACGGGGTCGCCATTTGCCAGTTAAAGCAATCGAAATGTGCTGCTATGGCAATCATCCCCCAGGGTGCTTTAATGCGGTCGCTACGACTTCTTTTCTTTCAGTTGGCTGTTCGGCTGAAATCTAGCGTCGCTTGGTTTGTTAGCTCTTTGCTC